>BPTQ01000009.1:325996844-326164405 GCA_019973895.1 Chrysanthemum seticuspe
AATACATATGGTATTTTAAACATCTTTAACCTTTGATGCCGATTGTTTTCATTGATCAACAGTCGAGGGTTCTTTCGGGAAGAACGGGTTTAAGGCTTATTTGTATATGTAAAAGCTGGGTAAAGAGGTGGTTATGAGTGAAGGAGGTGGGATATTGATAAGCATATATATATATATATATATATATATATATATATATATATATATATATATATATATATATATATATATATATATATATATATATATATATATATATATATATATATATATATATATATTCTAATTACTATTATTTAATTTAACAAAGATCGTCTTTGTGGTTTACCCAAAATTTCACGTTTCGTACTTAACTCTCAAAAAGTACATCAATCGTCCTTCAGGTTTCACTTTTGAGTTGACCGCAAACGGCCGTTTTGTTTTACCCGTTAGATGAGGTCATGTGCTTGTCACGTGAGGGCAAAATAGTCCTTTCACATCTACATGGACGATTTATGTAACAGAACACCTCATGGACGATTTATGAAACAAATCTTTAAATTTTTTTCTTTATTATTATAGGACAATACACCATTTGTCCCTGCGGTTTGGCCATATTTCATTTTTAGTCCATTTTCGAAAAAATTCCCTTAGCCAGTCTCCAACGTTCCACCGCGGGGTCTAACTCCCCGAACGACGGTTTTTGGTCGTCATCTCCTATCACATGCCTCACATGCCTAACAGGGTATGCTTTTTTTTTTTTTTTTTTTTTTTTTTTTTTTTTCTTTTTTTTTCCTTCTTCCTTTAATGCATATGTATTTCCTTTTTTTGTTAATCTTTTTATTAATTTGTTTAATGTTTTTTCCCCTTTTTATAACAACTCTCATGTAGTCCCACCATCACCAATCATACTATTTTCTTCTTCAACCACCACCCTAGCACTACCATTTTCCACCACCACCACCGTCCACTATTCATAAAACAATTAATAAATTAAGAGGTAACTCATGTTTTTATTATATTGCAAAAGAATTTATATATGATAAACACTCTTATATCAAAATTCAAAAGCCAAACTTAGGTATAAACAATAAGCAACAATAAGCACGTGTAGATTTAATACTGTAGTTGATAAAAATACATTTTCATAGATATTCAAGGAGGTATACAAACTCATGTTCTGTACGGTTTAGAAAATAAAATTCATATCATGTTACTAATTTACCGCTACTTAATCTTTGATAAATTGCTAATGTTAAAAAGATAACATTAGTAATTCTTCTGTTTCTCTTAGTGATTTAGGGTGCGTTTGGTTGGTGGTTTTTAAAGGGTTTGGGTTGAGTGACAAGTTAAATCCAATGTTTAGTTAGGATATTTTTTAAAGGATTTGGGGTTTTGAGTGGGTTTTAATTATTTAATTCAATTTAATATTTTTGTTTATTCTTTTAAACTTTTATAGCCACATGTTTTAACTCACTTTTTTGTTATCATTTTCTTTTCTTATTTTTATATTATATTTTATTTCAATTATCAGATATACAAAAGCTAAATCTAATTGCAAACCCTTTTACAAACCAAATGCACCATTTTACAAACCAAACCCTTTTACAAACCAAATTGCTAATGTTTGGTTAAGATATAGTTTTTAAAAGGTTTGGTGTTTTGAGCGGGTTTTAATTATTTAATTCAATTTAATATTTTGTTTATTCTTTCAAATATTTATAGCCACATGTTTTAACTCACTTTTTTGTTATCATTTCCACATCTTATTTTTTATATTATGTTTTATTTCAATTATCATATAAACAAATCTAAATCCAATTGCAAACCCTTTTACAAACCAAACGCACCCTTAGTCTATAACATGAGGCATTGTCATACAGGTGTAAAAGGTAATAAACCCTTTCACCTTGATGAATACACGTGTTAAGTCAACGCAAATCTCAATATCTTACATCTAAAAACAACACTTAATCACAAATAAACTCTTCTCTAAAAATACAGACACCTCACACACATTACGCCTTCCACCACTATATATTGACTATACGCTGCTTCGACCAGTTTACCGCTCCAACGACCAATGCGGTATGTTGCACTCATGTTCCGGAAAAAGTTAACAGTTCTTATGGGTTTTCTAACGATGGCAACTCCTTTCCTGCGCCATGTTCATCCTTTTTTCCTGCTTTTTTTCTTGTTGGTAATTTTCAATAAGGAAGCGGTTGTTTTAAGGAAGAATGTGAAAGGGATGAGGGGTTTGGATGAAAGTGTTTAGAAGGATTTAGGTAGTGTTTGCCGCAAAGTGTTTAGAAGGATTTAGGAGCGGTGAATGATGAACGTTGAGCGTTGTGATTTTAATGCTCATTTGACAAGCACAAATTAGCTTTATCTTTTTCTATAAATGTTCATTTTCCAACGCTTCATGAGGTAAATTTAGGGGCATTGAGTGTTTAGGAGCTGTTTTACACATTATGATTACAACTCTATAGTTATGTTACCAAACGTTTTAATAAAAAACAAAACAGCTACCGCTTTGCTCACTGCTACTGCCACTTTTGCCCAACACACCCTTATTACTAGTCTAATTCATATCTATCGGATGTTTTAATTGTAATTAGAAATAAAAGTTGTGGTTGTTAGACAAACCCTAAGTGGAGTAATCTATATTGAAATAATAGACAGATTGGTAAGTCGAAATAGGGGGTGTGTTAGGAGTGAAACTATCAAAAAGGGGATGTTTGATAAGTTTTAGAAGGGGCAAAATGGTCATTAAAAAAATTTAGGCCGATAAGGGATTCAATGTGGTAAACATTTCACCCGCCATCGATGACATCTGCCAACAATATCGGCTTGCAATTCACTCATAAATAAAAGTTGGACCATAAATAAGCAATAGAACTACTCAATAATAGTTGTTCATTTATGGATATATTCATGTTTTAATTGATCGAGTCTTTAGATAGAAACTTAAGAGGTAAGATGACTTTTAATTTGTTGATATGAGCTTATTACCAAGTACAAGAAACAATCATGGTGCTGACTTGATAGTATTCATAGAGATGATAGTTTGTCGTCTGCCTTAATTTTCTACTAGCACACATGAATGGAAACTATCCTAAATCAGCAAAAATTACAAGGGATAATCATTTAAACTTGTCACGTTTTATGTAGTGAATAATTTTGTATTTTTTTTCAACTTCATGTATTAGGGTGACTTTTTTCGTCACTTTAACATATTAAACTGCCTTTTTCTTCACTTTGGTGTACGATTCTGTCACTTTGGTGTACTATAATACGTACACTAAGTTGACGAAGAAAGGCACATTAATACATGAAGTTGCAAACATTTTTATTTGCTACATAAAGATAAAAAAACGTGACAAGTTAGATACATTTACAAATGATTATCTCAAATTATTACAACTCTGGCTCTTTTTGGCTAAGCACGCAAGCAAAATATATATGTAATTTTTCTAATCGCATAAGAAATATCATAAACATAAAGTAGCAAGTAGCTAGAAGATACGTAGTTCTGAAAAAACAAAATTTAAAACACCAATTGTAAAAAGAAATAACCTAAAATAAAGAATCGTAACACGAAAACAACCCAAAATAAACCTAAAAAGCCTTGAAGAAACGACACCCTCTAAATCAAATACTTCGACAAAACCACCTCCAAAGGAGCATTGTACGGATCGATATACCCTGGACAATAACAAATAGGGCATTGATTTTGTTGTTCGAGCCATTCCATTATGCACCATTGGTGAAACAGATGTTTGCAGTACGGAAGCACACCTAAGGATTTGTTTATTTCGAATTCAGTTTGACATATCGTGCAAGCATAGCCTTCCTCTACTTGAGAGCAATCCATTCGTTGTAAACTATCCTCTATCGCTTCTCTCTTGATCCATATCGGGTCAAGTACTTGTCTTCTATCGATAATCGGAACAAAAATAGGGTTTTTATGCCGATAGGGAGACATATACGGATACCTCATATCAGCCGAATGAGGAAAGGGAAGTACCTTTGGCAAGCCATTGTGATGTCGATAAACAGAAAGGTCAATATAATTAACCATAACAGCTTGGTGTTGGTGAATATACCACGTATATGGATATTGGAGATAATAGTAGTATCGAAGCCACTCGGCAAGTTTCTCAGGATCATTCTCATAGTATGGGCCATCAATAACAATATCGAAAAAGGAATAAGCACGAACAGGAAACTTACCGAGGTAAAGAAGGACGTGATCTGGATCGGGGTACGGGTATCCGTTAGCAGTAGGCATGGTCGATCGATCAATACCTTTTGTTTGGTGAGGAACAAGAATATGTATAACAACATTAAATACGTGGGATTTATATATCAGGAAAGTGTACATATAATAGGAAACCATATCTTCAACCCCTATACGGATTACGGAGTAATATTTACTCTTATTCAATAAAACTTTAAAACTACCGCTAGAGGCACTTTATTTTGCGTACTCAAAAATCCTTGCATACTAAGGGATAAATCCCCACCTTTCATCTATTTTGATCTTGTGGTTAACCTAAGATTTAATATGTCTTTATGATTTAAGATCATTTGAGGACAAAAGATTATTTACATACTAAGGGATCAATCTCCACCCTCTATTTTTATTTGATCTAATGGATAAGATTAATCCAACAATTTAAAAAACCCACTTTCATCATTTATTTCAAATATTAATAACTTTCAAACAGTTAATCGTTAAGCGAAAAAAAAAATATCATTGCGACGAGCATTTAATTATCTATCTATAGATAGGCACTTTGATATACTTTCGACAAAAAAATTTTTTTTTCCTATTTTTCACTTTTTTTTTTAAGTTTTTTTGTTTTTTTACGTTACTGAAATTTGCATTAAAAAATCATATATGATAAAACACTAATTTGAATATCACATGTGATATTAGTGTAATATCATATATGATATGTAATATCACATGTGATATTAGTGTAATATCACATATGATATTACATATCTATCACATATGATATTACATATCATATATGATTTAACACACATGTGATATTTAATTTAGTGTTTTATCATATATGATTTTTTTCATGCAAATTTCAGTAACGAAAAAAATAACAAAAAAACGTGAAAAAAACGATTTTTTTTTCTTTTTTCGAAAATATATCAAAGTGCCCGTCTATAGAAAGATAATTAAATGCTCGTCGCGATTGTGTAAATATTTTCACTTAACGATTAACGGTTTAAGAGATATTTAAATTATAAAAAATAGGTAAAATAATAAAATGCTTTTAATCTCAGCCATTGATTTCTTTTTAAATGGATGGTGGAGATGAGTCCCTTGGTATGTGAGAAAATTTTGGTATGTAAAATAACTCTACTCCTAAACCTAAGTCCATGTTTTTTTCTTGTCTTTTTCTTTTCTTTTTATCTTTCTTATTTATTTACTCATTATTTGTCTTTTTTAATCACTTTTTTAAATTTCACGTTTTTTTATTTTTTTTATTTTATTTTTATTTTTTTTCGTTTTCGTCAGTTTTCATTTTTTTTTTTACGTTTTTGTCCGTTTTTTCCGTTTTTTATACGTTTTCGTTTGTTTTCATACACTTTCGTCCTTTTTCATATGTTTTCGTCCGTTTTCTTACGTTTTCGTCTGTTTTCTTACGTTTTCGTATCTTTTCTTACGTTTTCGTCCGTTTTCTTACATTTTTGTCCGTTTTCGTCCATTTTCTTACATTTTCATACGTTTTCGTCTGTTTTCTTACGTTTTCGTCCATTTTCATACGTTTTCGTCTGTTTTCTTACATCGTTGTCCGTTTTCATACGTTTTTGTCTGTTTTCTTATGTTTTCGTTCGTTTTCTTAGGTTTTCGTCTGTTTTCTTACGTTTTCTTCTGTTTTCTTACGTTTTCGTCCGTTTTCTTACGTTTTCGTCTGTTTTCATGCGTTTTCGTCCGTTTTCTTACGTTTTTATCCGTTTTCATACGTTTTCGTCCGTTTTCTTACGTTTTTGTCCGTTTTCATACCTTTTCATCTGTTTTCTTACGTTTTCGTCCGTTTTAAAACGTTCTCGTCTATTTTCTTTTGTTTTCATTGGTTTTCATAGGTTTATATACGCTTTCATCCGTATTTTTACGTTTTCGTCCATTTTTAGACGCTTTCATCTGTTTTTCAGACGTTTTCGTCCGTTTTCATACGTTTTCGTCCATTTTCATCCGTTTTTATACGTTTCCGTCCGTTTTCAGATTTTTTTTTTCCGTTTTCATACGTTTTTATACGCTTTTCATTTGTTTTTATTCGTCTTTGTCCGTTTTCATACGTTTTTGTCCGTTTTCATACGTTTTCGTCTGTTTTTTGCATTTTTATACGTTTTCTTCTATTTTCGTATGTTTTCATGCTTACTATTAAACTTTATTATATTACATGTCTAATATCAATTGTGATATTTTATTAAAAAAAAAAAAGCTAAATCACTTGTGATATTTCATAAACAAACAAGTATGTTTTTTTAACCTTTAATATCACCTGAGATATTTCATTGCTCTGTATATTTTTATATATTATCACCTATGTGTTTTCTAATATTTTTATAATTTTCAGTTACAAGATAGTTTTTGTGCCTTTCATCGCAATTGACTTGCCCATATTTTTTTTAATGCAACCAATGTTATCTATCACTTGTGATATTATACTCTTAGTAGAAATAAAAGGGTTAATAATTGTTTGATTTTAAGAATATGTCAAGTCTCTATTTTCATAGTTTGCTTCATTTTTATTCATTTTGATATTTTTAAGTGACACTTATTTATCTCTCGTGATATAACATTGTAAGAAAGATGAAGAGTATTACACTCTTCATCATGTATGTGTTATCAGTTGTAATACTCAACTAAGAATGCGAAATATTAAATTCATACCAAATGTGATAAGAATTTAGTATTTTACCAAGTATATATGAAAGAAATGATAATAAATATCACTTATTATATTATTGTGACGATTCTGTTCATTTTTTTTATTTTTGTTTTTGACAGTATTTAGGAAGATTTTTGTGTTTTATGATAATATGAAATATTAGAAAATGTGTTTAACTGAAAATAAGAGATGTTATAAAACTTTTGTTAGACTTATGGTGGATTTTTCTATTTAATGGATACATTGTGCTTGTTTCGATAGGTTTTATAGCGAGATTTAAAAATATCTATGGTTGAATCAGCAAACTAAAGAAGCTATGGTTGAAGAAAGCACACATCTTTATAAACAAACTGAGTACGCTCAAACACCTGTGATATCACACATGATATCACATGTGATATAACCTCACTTGTGATATCACATGATATCACAGGTGATATCACTGGTGATATCACAAGTGATATAAATTCTGATATCAGACATGTTATCACCGGTAGTATCACACATGATATCACAAGTGTATCACCGGTGTTATCACTCATGATATCACGTGTGATATCACAAGTGAGGTGATATCACCTGTGATATCGCAGGTGTTTGAGCTTCCTTAGTTTGTTTATAAAGATGTGTGTTATCTTCAACCATAGCTTATTCAGTTTGCTGATTCAACCATAGATATTTTCAAATCCCGCTATAAAACCTATCAAAACATGCACAATGTATCCATTAAATAGAAAAATCCACCACAAGTCTAACAAAAGTATCATAACATCTCTTGTTTTCAGTTGAACAACTTTTCTAATATTTCATAATATCATAAAACACAAAATCTTCCTAAATATTTTCAAAAACACAACCATCACATTCTTAGTTTAGTATCACAACTGATAACACATACATGATGAAGAATGTAATACTTTTAATTTTCCTCACAATGTTATATCACAAACGATAAATAAGTGTCACTTACAAATATCAAAATGAAAACGTCTGAAAACGGACAAAAACGTATAAAATCGAATGAAAAACGTATAAAACGGCCAAAAACGTCTGAAAACGGACAAAAACGTATAAAACGTATGAAAATGGACAAAAACGTATAAAAACGGACGAAAACGTCTGAAAACAGACGAAAACGTCTGAAAATAGATGAAAACGTCTAAAAATGGACGAAAACGTAAAAAAACGGATGACAACGTATGAAAACGTCTGAAAACGGACAAAAACGTATAAAAACGGACGAAAATACATGAAAACCTAAAAAATAAGACAAAAACGTATGAAAATGGCCGAAAATGTAAGAAAACAGACGAAAACGTATGAAAGCATAAAAAACGTCTGAAAATGTATGAAAAATGGACGAAAACGAAAGAAAACGGATGAAAACGGACAAAAACGTATTAAAACGAACGAAAACGTAAGAAAATGGATGAAAATGTATGAAAACAAACGAAAACGTAAGAAAAAAGACGAAAACGTATGAAAACGGAGGTAAATGGGCGAGAACGTATGAAAATCGACGAAAACGTATAAAACGGACGAAAACTTTTGAAAACAGACGAAAATGTCTAAAAATGGACGAAAACGTAAAAACGGTGTATGAAGACGGACAAAAACGTCTTAAAACAGACGAAAACGTATGAAAACGTACCAAAACGTCAGCAAACGGATGTAAACGTACGAAAATAGATGAAAACAGACGAAAACGTCTGACGGACGAAAACGTATAAAAACAAACGAAAACGTATGAATACAGATGAAAAAGTAGGAAAGCGAAATAGAAAAAGAAAAAAAAAAAGAACATTAATTTAAAATAAAAACGTGAATTCCAAAAAAAAGGAAAAAAAAAGAAAAAAAATATTAATAAATAAGAAAGACAAAAAAACAAAGAAAAAGGAGAAAAAAAACATAGACTTAGGTTTTCATATTAAATCTTAGGTTTATCCCCACCATTAGATCAAACTAGATGAATGGTGGGGATTTGTCCTTTGGTAAACACCAAAATAAGAGTAAGCATTTGAAAATTCCTCCCGGCAAGTATTAATTGTTTTTTAATGTTTATATGGATAATACAATTAAAAAATATTATATTTACCAAAATTACTCTTTTAAGTAGCGAATTTAAAAAAAAAATACTACTAATGTTTACATTTTTGTCTTTATGTCAGTTGAAAAACTTGTGATTACCATTTTACCCTTCGGATTTTTGAAAATTGCATCCACCGTTCCTAGGGTAAATCACACAAATGATCCCTGTCGTTTGAAGAAAATTGCATCCACCGTCTTTATAATTTTTTTCGATTTTTTATTCAAAATATGTTTTTCGAATTTTTTTTCAATTTTTTTTTCGGAATTTTTTTGTCAAAAACTTTTTATCGTCCTATTTTATGTATTTTCTTCCGTTTTTTATTTTCGATTTTTTTTCAAATTTATTTTTGGATTTTTTTTTCAACATATGTAAAAAAAATTCGGTCTCATGTGATTTTTTTTTCAGAAACTTTTTTTTTATTCACAAGTGAAATTTTTTTATCGAAAAACATTTGTTTTTTTTGTCACGAAAAAAAGTTTCTAAAAAAATTGTAACAAAAAATTCTGAAAAAAAACTATTGGAATATAATTTGGAAAAAAAAATTTGAAAAAAATTTCGGAAAAAAACAAACGAAATAAAAAATTTTGAACAAAAATTTCGAAAAAAAGGGTTAGGGACAGTGGATGCAATTTTCTCCAAATGACAGGGACCGTATATGTAATTTACCCTAAGGACGTTGGCTAAAATTTCGCAAACCCACATGAACCATTTAAGTAATTTGGAAGGGTAAAATTATCATATGACTCATATAAAGACAAAATGTCAAATAGTACTCACAAGAGCATTTTTTTTAGTTCGCAGCTTAAAAGAGTATTTTTGAACAAGTATAATGATTCTTTTTAATGGTATTATCCCATGTTTGTATTTTGGCTTAGATGTATGATGTGTTAATCTAGCTTGTAGGTATAAAAGTGTCCAATTCACTATTTATATTACTTGTATTTTTTTATAGTAATTACTAATTATGATTTGTTTTCCTACTTTATTCTTATAATAATAATCAAAGGAATTGATTTGCACACATTAAAAATTGATTGGAACACTTTTATTTATGCATTAGATACTTGTGCATTATTAATATAACTGTTTCTACATTTTAGTGTGCAAATAATAAGTTGGAGAGTGCAAATTATCTCCTTATAATCAAACATGCATTAATTACTCATTCTTATTTTTTTGTCTTTTTGGTAACCATGATTTCTGACATTTTGGCCGACTAATCTACGAAGTTTGAACCCACCGCCACACAGACTCAAACCAGGTAAAGTCCTCCCTTTTTATGAGGTTGGCGTGGCCACTTAAGGTTGTTTGCACATAGCAGAAATTTTGAACTTGAGATTTTACACATTTTTAGAGTGATAGTAACAAACGTTTTCGCCATTAGGCCACCCTTAAGTGGTTTATTCCTAATTTATATTAAATACGAGGGTAAACATATTTTTTTATTAATTAAAAGTAGCATTAAATACACATATAATAATTTATAGAGTTAATAACATAATTGGTCCTTAAGGTTTACCGGATCTTGCAGAGAATGTCCATGTGTTTTTTTTTACGGGTCATGTCCTCGTGGTTTTGACCCATTACGGGTTTGGTCCTTTGACCAATAATTCTGTTAGTTGACCGTTAACTTGAAGGGTATTTTTGACTTTCCACATGTTTTGGCAAACCACAAGGACGATTTATGTAACCAAAAAAAAAAAAAAAAAAAAAAAAAAAAAAAAAAAAAAAAAAAAACTTACAAAAAAAACCCAAAAACTGTTTAAAAAAAATAATAAAATAAAAAAGAACTTAAAAAAACATTTAAAATAAATATTTATTATACTTAAATTCGGGCTTATGTATAATGTGAGAGATTAAAAAAATTTATTAATACTTAAAAAATTTATTAAACAGTTTTTATACGCATTAAAAAAAAGTTTTTTTTATACGCTTAAAAAATTTATTAATACTTAAAAAACTATTTAATAAAAAAACAAAAGCGTACAAAAACGTACAAAATACGCATTAAAAAAAGTTTTTTAATAAACTTTTTTAACCATCACGTTGTGAGGGCCTAATTTTTTAATTTTTCATTTTTTAAAAAGTTTATTATACTTAAATTTTTAAGCCAAAAATTTAAGTATCATAAACTTTTTTTTTAAGTGTTAATAAAAAAAATTGAGGCCCTCATGTTGTACATAAGCCCAAAATTTAAGTATAATAATTAAGAAAAAAAATAGTTTTCTTAGGCCCTCACATTATACATAAGCCTAATTTTAAGTATAATTAAAAAAAATTAAATGTTTTTTTTTTTTTTTTTGTTCGTTACATAAATCGTCCTGGTGGTTTGCTAAAACATTTGGAAAGTCAAAAATACCCTTCAAGTTAACGGTCAACTAACATAATTATTGGTCAAATGATCAAACCCGTAATGGGTCAAAACCACGAGGACATGACCCGTCAAAAAAAAAAGACACAGGGACATTCTCTGCAAGATCCGATAAACCTTAAGGATTAATTATGTAATTAACTCTAATTTATATTAAACTCGGTCAATCGCAATAACCATTCAATTAAACAATCATAGGTTATAGGTTTACCTATATTCGTAAACCTAAATTCCCAAACTTAAACTAATTCAACCTAATTTCTTAATTTAACCTAAATTTTTGTCAATTAACACCCTAATCATTGAGAATAAACATTCAATTCAGACAACTATTGGTTAAATTAGAGTTTATACAGCTTCGATACCTATTTTTCCAAATTTTAGCCCTAATTTCTAAAATTAACCAACATTTTCACAAATTAACACCATAATCAATCACATATCACATCCAATCAAACAAAACAACTGTTAAATTGGTTAAATTATAAGGTTTAGGCAGTTAAAAACCTAACTAACAAATAACGAAGAATAACAACCAATTAAAAAAGGGCAAATCGCATAAAAAGGTACTCATCTTATGTCCAATTTCAATTAAAGGTACTGTTCTTTTTTTTTCTCAATTTAAGGTACCCGACTTTTTTTCAATATGTTTTTTCCAAATTTTTTTCAAAAAATTTTTTTCGAAATATTTTTTTCCCAAATTTTTTCAAAAAAACTTTTTCGAAATATTTTTTTTCCAAATTTTTTTCAAAATAACTTTTTCGAAATATTTTTTTTGAAAAAAATTTGGAAAAAAAATGTTTAGAAAAAAAAAATTTGAAAAAAAATTTATTTCGAAAAATTTTCAAATTTTTTTTTTAAATATTTTATTCTGAAAATATTGAAAATTTTGAAAAAAAATCATTTTTTTTTTTTTTTTTTTTTTTTTTTTTTGGTGGTGATTGGTGGTGTTGGGTGGTGGTGGTTAGTGGTGGTGGTGATTGGTTGTGGTGGAAATGTGCAAAAACAGACAGAAACGTACAAAAACGGACGAAAACGTGTAAAAACAGACGAAAACGTGCAAAAACCGACGAAAACGTGCAAAAACGGACGAAAACGTGTAAAAATGGACGAAAACGTATAAAAACGAACGAAAACGTTTGCAAGCGTATGAAAACGGACGAAAATAGACCAAACATGAAATGCCTATACAAACTCAAGGACCAAACATGTAATTTACTAACGAAATAGTTAACGGAAGTTAGAAAAAAACCTAAATCGGCCCAAAAAAAAAGTCGGGTACCTTAAATTGAGAAAAAAAAAGAATAGTACCTTTAATTGAAATTGGACATAAGATGAGTACCTTTTTATGCCATTTGCCCATTAAAAAATTGTGAATAATAAAATAAATAAATAAAAGTCGTCATTTAATGAGAGGTTTAAGTTTGTTTCTTAAACATTGTCGTTTTGGTGTTTTGTGTTTTTTTTGTTATTTCAGTCGTGACAGGTGATATAGAAGACAAGTTTCTATATTATAAAATTTGGAGGATGAGAATGATGTTTGACTTGGTTTATATAGAAGTTATTTGAAAATGGTTTTGTAGACATTATTGTTTTATGTTTTTCTATCTCAAAATAATTGTTCATCCACAAAAATCATAGTTTAAGAAAAATATTATTAATACAGCTTTTTGTTTTCCTTATTTTTTACATGATGAAAGTTTTTCCTCAAGTAATTAATTTTTAACTTTTATAAAGTTTGTAATAATAACTACAAGTGAGTGTAATATGGTAATCTTTATCTAATTTTTCTATCTATAGTTAAAAGTGGACAATTATTTTGCGACAACCTGAAAAGGAAACGTGGATAATAGATTTAGGCGAAGCGAGTATCAATTTTGGTTAGGTATAAGCTTAACAAGTGTCGTGAGGGTGCTAGTTTATATGACTAAATGTGGGAGTTTTCAAGAGTGTGAATGGACAAGAACATCATTACGAAGACATGAAAAAATCATGTTTGTTTATGAGTATAAAATTTGATGATTCATTACACTGAATCACTTACTACACAACAAACGATACTTTCAATGGATGTTGTTAGAGGTAACACCCTGATAATGTAAGTGTGTTAGTAAACTATTGGCTCAAACTATTTACGTATTTTATTTGTTTCGTTAAAATGATTTTACGTTTGTTATCGACAAAACATTAGAAGATCGTAAAATATAAATAAACGTTTTTACGGCTTATTTGTATTAACAAAAATCATGTTTGTTTACGAGTATAGAATTTGATGTTTCATTACACTGAATCACTTACTACACAACAAACAACCCTTTCAATGGGTGTTGTTAGAGGTAACCCCCTAAGGGTTAGTGCCAACCCCTCTAAGCCACTTTTATCCACTTTGTGGATAGGAAAAGACAGATTTTACCATTTTTTGTTCTGTATTTTCTGTCTGTTAATACTTTTGACTTATCAATTTTATATTTTAAATTTGTTAGAGGTCCCTTGCTTTTCTTTTCATTACAACTTGATACATAATCATAGTTACATAGTAGCCCTTTGTTCAATTCATACCAAACAAAACAAAAAGTTCGATCATTAAACGCTAAATTATCAATTACATTCCATCATATCATAATAACCAAACATGATTATAATTGAAATGAATCACTATATTGTTTCATTTATTTCATTATGACGTTCATTCTATTACATTGTTACTTCATTCCGACATACCAAACATACATGTTTATTGAATAGTAGATTGTGAAAAGTTTTATTCCGGCTAGTTCATTTTGATAGTAATCATTCATATAAAAAATATTGACAAACGTAATTTTAAGGGTATGTTTGGCGAAATGGGCTGGGGCTAGGGCTGGGCCTGGGGCTTGTTTTGAGTTTGGCTGTCGATTTGAATAGATTTAATGATTTTCCGTGGGGTTCTTGGTGTTGGTCTTTCGTTTATACTACTATTAAGAATTATGCTTTTAGACGTGCGCCAGACACAAACAAAGATGTTGCGCCAGACAAAACCAAAGATGTTGACAATCAAGTTAATGGTAAGTTTGGTAAGATGGCCAATAAGGTTATTAGTAAAATTAAAGGCAAGGCGATTTCTGAGAAATGTGGAGAATTACCTGTGTACAACTGATGAGTGTGTAAATACTCATCATTTTTAGTCAAATCTGAACTGCAAAACGTTTAAAAATGCTCAGAAATGCATCAAAATACTGAAAATATCTCAAAATTACATTTTATATGTTTCAGATGCAAAATGTTTAAAATCAGATGAAAAATGAGCAAAGTTTGCATAATTGGCAGTTTCAGTCCCCCAAGTTTCTAAAATTGTCAAAAATAGTCCCTGAGTCATAATTTCAAAAGAAAAATCACCAAAGGCCCTTTTTAAATCATAACTTGTCAAATTTAGTCCTTTGGTGAAAAATATAAAAAGTTTGAGAATTTACAAGTTCAGTCCCCCAAGTTTCAGAATTATCAGAAAATACCCTTAAAGTTTCAAAAATTGGCAATTGTGATCCTTGGATTATTTGAGATGGCAACATAGGCCCTTGGATCATAAATTCAGAAAGTACATGTTTGGTCCCTAGAATTTCAGAAGTTACATAAATGGTCCTTGTGTTATTACTCATCCAAATGGACCCTTTTATTACCCTTGGCCCAAATGTTTTACCCAATCCAATCCTAAGCCTACTCAAGCCCAACCCTTTACCCGGTCTTGACCCGAAACAAAATCACCCGCCCAATTTAAATAATAGAAAAACAGGTCACGGGTTTCTCTTCTTTCCCCCCTTCATCATCACACTGCAAACAACTCTGCTAACACTCCACCTCCTTCATCATTCCTACCCCCCCTCCAAACACATAACTCCAAGGGATGCATTAAATGCCCTTAAAACCCTAACACTCAAGCCCCAGCTGGCTTAAACAGTTTTGGCGCCAAAACCTTTAAGCGGCCAAGATCACTTTCACGCATCCAATGGTTAATAAAGCTGCTGGGAACTATTCAGAAAGGAGAGAGAAGGAGTATTGGTGTATAAAGAAGCAAGAGTAGGAAGTAAGAAGAGTAGTTAGTTTATTTTCCAAAAAATGTATGTCGACTTGTAGCTTATCATTTCTTAATTAGTCTTTAGTTGTAATTTCAAACTTCTTTGTATTAAACTCAAGTATTTTAGTGTATAACAACTGATTTCAAATCTCAATTCCAAGTTATTGTTGAAATTTCATACTTATATGCCACTGTCAAAATTCTCAGTTTCTAACCCTCATGTACAAGCTTTAATCAGCTTATTTATGAGGTCAAACAAGCTTATATAAGCTCATAATAGCTTTTTGTAAGCCTGTAATCAAGTTACAAGCAGTTTAGAAATCTGGTCAAGAAAAGTCAAACATGGAGAACAAATGATGCAGGACTGGAATGGGGTGATTCAGGAATGGAATTGGGTTGATTTGGAAGCAATGGGTTGTTTAAAATAGGTAGTGGTTCATTGGTTCTGTTTTCAAGCCATAGTGGCTAAAGGACATTTTGTAAGTGCTTTTCATTAGTCATAGCATTATCTGTTTTATTAGTCTCTAGTGGTTAAAACCTGTTGGATTAGTAGTAATTAGGTTAAGTAAGTAGAGTTTGATCAAAATTTATGCTTGTTCAGTCATTGGTATAGATTTAGTTTGCAAATCAGTAAATTAAAGGTGTGTTTGGTTCTGCTGATCCATCTGTCTTAAAGATCTATTCAGTGGTTAATTTCTCTTAGTTCATGTTTGTTAAGCATATTTGAGCTCATTTGAGTCATTATTTTGTGTCTGCTAGTTCAAAAAGTCAAACTTGTATCTTAATCTGTCTCAATGTCCTATCTGTTGTGATTTTGATTATCAAAGTCTTGATTTGTGTTTAAATATCATAGAGATAGATTACATTAGCTTTATTTGATCATAACATTTCATAATCAGTGCTTAAATTGTGTCCAAATCTCAACAAAGTCAACATTTCAGTTTTTGTTCAAAAGTCAAAATTGCAAAAACCTGTTTTAGGGCCAACTGCAAGGATTTTTCATGGCTTCATTTTTGAGCCATTTTCAGTGAGACTTGGCATTTTGAAAACTTCAGTTGGTGTTCTTCCTTATCACCATTTTAATATAATTTTATAAATTTTTTATAAGCTCCAAACTAGCTTATCTTTTGGGTGTCAGATGCCCTGCTCACAGGGGTCATTATAAACTGAGTTTTCTCAGATTTTGTGCAAGGTGCACAGGGCTCATAAGAGCTTCCCAAGGTCTGAGTTTTGGTTTGCTAGGTCTCACCCAGGTCTTCATTAAGTTCCAATTTGTAGTTTTCACTTTTAGCTTATTGTGTTGCTTATTCTTGGGCTTAAAGTAGGTACCCTAGAATCTATTTTTAGCTTATAGCTCCAGTCATCAAATCTGTGTTCATGGTGAATCAGAGGTTTAAGCTTGTTGTTATTGGTTGCACTTTGGTTCTTATTGCATAATATTGCTTCTATAATCAGTGGGTGGCTTGTTTGGTTCATTTGGCTTATTTTAGTGCTTATTTATAAGCACTTGCTATAGCAGTTGCTTAATCTTACAAGCAACCACCTGTTTTTCCATTTTTCCTAGCTTCCTTATATAATTTTAGAGTTTTCCTGAAATTTTCAGATTTTTCTAAGTTGATTTGCTATTTTTCTTAATTTAAATTAATTTTTAAGCATTTTTAATTAGCTTTTAATACAAAAAATTCAGAAAAGGTTCAAAAAATAATTTTTCATTTTTCTTAAGTTAAGATAAATATAAAAAGTAAAAAAAGTAATTTTCCAGATTTTTCAAAGTTTATTTTGTAATTTTAAGTAATTTAATTAGTTTTTAATAGTTTTTAATTCATAAAAAAATAGAAAAATAATCAGAAAATTACAAAAATAGTTTTGAAAATTCTATTTGGATATTTTAGATTTTTCCAATTCATAATTTTATTTTTCAAGCCTTATTTCCTATTTTCTTGTATTTTAGGTAATTATTTATTAGTTAAAAATAGTTTTTAATTAATAGTAATTAGATAAATAGTTATAAAAATAATTTTCTTTTTCCATAAATTTTCTTTTATCATTAGGATTGTAAAAATATCATTTTTTATTTTTAGGGTTAATATTGTGTAAGTTTCACATTTTTATTTGTACGGCGCGTAGTTTTTAATTTCAGTTTTATAAAAACATAAAAACAAAAACATCATTTTAAATATAGTGATAGCGTTTATTTAATAGATTTTATCTTTTTAATTTCTTTTAATTTGCATTTAAGCCGTTGTAATTTATTGGCTTTTTCTGTAGTTATAATCATTATCAAATCCCTTTTTCGTTCAAATTCCTCGATCACTTTACGTTTGATAATCCATTGCATAGCTCGCTGGGACATAACGACCCGGGGAAACACTATACTCCCCAGATCTTCATTGCATTCGTGCTTAGGCAGTTTTAAGCTGATTACGGTCTGCCATTCACAAGTGGCCGGCTTGAGTGATTTAGCTTGACTGTTTGGCACGCATCAAATTTTTGGCGCCGCTGCCGGGGAGCTGTGCTGATCTATCTTCCGTCTAGCAGATTAGTTGTTTGAATACTCACTCTTTGTTTATATCATCCATATCTCATCTATATATATATCCATATTTTCTTATAAAAAAATCCAAAAACCCAAAAACATCCAAAAACGTATAAAACACAAAAATATTTTGCTTTTGTTTCTATATATGTATCAAAAATAAAAATACAAAAAGATTCGTCATTTTTCTTTAATAATAACAACTTAAAAGATTACCACCGCAAACCAAGGCAGTGCACTACCTAACTGGGGGTGCGACCATAATAAGTTCCCGAACTAAAGATTTAAAACTTGCCTTTGTGTCCTTGTGATTGGTGTACCTTTTTCAAAGAAGCCATTCATATTGTGATTATTGGTTAAGTTCACTGTTGTTTTGCCTCGATTTTGTGTTAATTGATTTTGTTGTGATATCGACGTTTCAGAACCAGAAAACCCACAAAGATTCTTCTCACCCAATTTTTATAAAACGTCTTCTTCTCATTCTCATCTGAAAGATTTTCATAATTCCCATTTCTCTCCTTAACTCTGAGTTTCCTTAGAGTTAACTCTAGTGTATGCGCACTCGCTCTTCTAGATCTGTGAGCCCATTTCGTGAGCTTGTCAAGATTCCAAGAAGGCGTGTTCGTAGACTTTCTGCTCCATCAGTCGGATCTGAGATCCGGACTGCTCACACTACTTCCGTTATCATGGCGGAAGAACGCCCTATGTGTGAGCTTCTCCAGGCACCCATCGACGGGTATGGAGATGCTATCGTTGTACCAGCCATCGTGGCTGAAAACTTTGAACTCAAAACCGGGTTACTGAATCTTGTAACCTCAAATCAGTTCTACGGTTTTGAGCGGGATGATCCTCATGCTCATATTCGATGGTTTAACAAGATTGCATCTACCATCAAGTATAAGAATGTCCCTACTGATGCTGTTAAGCTTCTTCTGTTCCCATTTTCTCTTGAGGGGCAAGCCCGGATTTGGCTTGAAAAACAACCCCCTCAGTCTATTGAGACATGGGAAGATCTGGTGAAGAAATTTGTGAACGAATTTTATCCACCTTCCAAAACCACGAGTCTTAAAAATGAAATCATCAAGTTCACTCAGAAGTTTGATGAATCCTTCAGTGAATCGTGGGATCGTTTCAAGGAATTGCTTCGCAAATGTCCTCACCACGGTTTCTCCGAGTTGATGCAACTCGATACTTTCTACAATGGAGTGAGTCAATCTGATCAAGATTCTCTCAATTCCTCCGCGGGAGGAAATTTCCTGAGCAAAACTGTCAAAGAAGCTTTAGCGATAATCAAAAACAAGTCTAAAGTCCGCACTGCACGAAGCAAGCCTGTTGTTTCCCAAGTCAGTGTTGGTCCTTCTTCTTCTTCATCGCCCGTGAGTCAGTCTAGCACCGATGCTAAGATTGATAAACTCACGGAAGCTATCCAAGCTTTGGTTCTCTCCAACCAAAAGAAAGTCTCTTTTCCACAAACTTCACCTCCTGCTGAAGTTAAGAAAGTGGAAGTCTGTGTTACCTGTGGTGGCCCCCATGCTTATTATAACTGTATGGCCACCAATGGTAACCCTTTTGAAGCTAATGCTGTGGGCGGGATGTCTAATCAAGGAGGCAACCAATATCGTGCTCCTATAGACCCGAACCACCGTCCTAACCACTACTCTGGACCTCCCGGTTTCAATCAAAACCGTAATCAGAATCAAAACAGACCAAACCAAGGTTTCCAAAACCAAGGTAATTTCAGTCCAAACAACGGTTTTCAGAATCAGAATCAAAATTTCCAACATCAAGGAAATTTCAATAGAAACCCAGGTCAGGGAAATTTCAACCCAGGGTATTTTCATGGTAATAATCAAGGAAATTTTCAGAATCAAGGCCCTAATCCTAACAATAGAGGCCAGAATTTTCCTGTGCAAACTCAAGCCATTGTTCCAACTGGCCCATCATCTGATGAGTTGTTGAAACAATTCATGAAATCCCAAGAGGAAATGAATCGGTTGTTGGTCAGCCAAATTTCTGACATCAAGAAGTCTTTAAATGATCGACCCTCGGGCTCAGGTACTTTACCTAGCAACACGATCGCTAATCCGAGGGGCGATGCAAAGGCGATCACAACCAGAAGTGGTGCTTCATATGTTGGACCCGCTATTCCTACTACCTCTTCTTCTTCTCTCCCGAAGGTAGTGGAAAGTGAGCCTGAGGCGACAAAGGACAAGGAACTTCCTACTAATAACGGAAGTACCAGCACTGTCCATCCTCAGGTTGTCCCGAAACCCAACACCAAACCTGGAGTTGTTTTTGAACCTCCAGTTGTTGACCCTAAATCCAAAACTTCTATTCCTTATCCCTCACGGTTACATGAGCAAAAGCTCCGCGAGAAAGCTAGTCATCAGATGGAAAAATTCTTTCAAATTTTCCAAGAGCTTCACTTTGACATAAGCTTCGCGGATGCTATCATGTTGATGCCCAAGTTTGCATCTACTCTTAAACACATGTTGAGCAACAAGGAAAAGCTGTTTGAAATGGCTAAAACTCCTTTGAATGAGAACTGCTCAGCAGTCTTGTTAAAGAAGCTTCCCGAGAAGCTAGGAGATCCCGGAAAATTTCTTCTTCCTTGTGTTTTTCCTGGGATGATTGAATGCTTTGCCCTTGCTGATCTTGGTGCAAGCATCAATCTGATGCCGTATTCAGTGTGGAAGAAACTTTCTCTTCCGGAACTTATTCCTACCTGCATGACTCTTGAGCTTGCAGATCGATCTATATCGCGTCCTCTTGGCATCGCCGAGGATGTATTCGTGAAAGTAGGAAAGTTCCATTTTCCAGCTGACTTTGTGGTCGTTGATTTCGATGCCGATCCTCGAGTTCCTCTCATTGTTGGGCGGGGATTCCTGAGGACGGGCCGTGCTCTTATCGATGTGTTTGAGCAAGAAATCACTTTGCGTGTGGGTAATGAAGCTGTTACCTTTAACCTCGATCAAACTTCGAGGTACTCCTCAAATTATGATACTGAATCAATTAATCGAGTCGATTTAATTGATATTGCTTCAGAGGAGTACTCTCAAGTGTTTCTTGGTTATCTTCATAATTCTGTGAGTGGGAATTCCATTTCCACCACATCTTCTCAACCTATCATTGCCGACTCTTCCCCCTCTCTCACTCCGTTTGAGGGAGGTGACTTCCTTCTGGAAGAGATCGATGCATTTCTGGCTACTGATGAATCAATTCCGCCTGGAATTGATGGTGTTTATGATTCGGAGGGGGATATTCTCTATCTTGAGCAATTGCTTAATGAAGATCCATTACCTTCACTCCCTCCGAAAGAAATTACAATTGAGGAAATCAAATCAGTACAAACATCTACTGAAGAATTTCCCGAGGTTGAACTTAAGGACCTACCTCCTCATCTCGAGTATGCATTCTTGGAGGGTGATGATAAATTACCCGTCATAATTGCTAAAGACTTGACTGAGGAGGAGAAAACTGCTCTCATAAAGGTCTTGAAGTCACACAAGCAAGCAATTGCTTGGAAACTCTCCGATATTAAGGGTATCAACCCTGAGTTTTGTACTCACAAAATCTTAATGGAGGATGACTTCAAACCAGCAGTCCAACATCAGAGAAGGGTGAATCCTAAGATTCATGAGGTTATCAAACAAGAGGTTCTCAAACTTCTGGATGCCGGTTTGATTTACCCGATCTCTGATAGTCCTTGGGTTAGCCCAATTCATTGCGTTCCAAAAAAGGGTGGCATTACTGTTGTCACAAATGAAGAAAACGAGTTAATTTCAACTCGATTGGTTACGGGATGGCGCGTGTGCATTGACTATCGCAAGTTAAACGAAGCCACCCGTAAAGACCATTTTCCTCTACCCTTCATGGACCAGATGCTTGAGAGATTAGCAGGGAACGAGTACTATTGTTTCCTTGATGGTTTCTCGGGTTACTTTCAGATCCCCATTGATCCGCTGGATCAAGAAAAGACCACATTCACCTGCCCATACGGGACGTTTGCCTACAGACGTATGCCTTTTGGCTTATGTAATGCTCCTGGCACGTTCCAACGTTGTATGATGGCAATTTTCCACGACATGATCGGGGAAACTATGGAGGTGTTTATGGATGACTTCTCGGTCATTGGGGACTCATTTCATACATGTCTCTCCTATTTAGACAAAATGCTTCAAAGGTGTGAAGACACCAATCTCTGTCTAAACTGGGAGAAGAGCCACTTTATGGTCAAAGAAGGCATAGTCCTTGGCCATAAGATTTCTAAGAATGGGATTGAGGTAGATAGAGCCAAAGTTGATGTTATTGCTAAACTACCTCATCCGACTACCGTCAAAGGTATTAGGAGTTTTCTAGGTCATGCCGGGTTTTATCGTAGATTCATTCAAGATTTCTCTAAAATCGCTCGGCCAATGACCCATCTTCTTGAAAAAGATGCTCCTTTTATCTTTTCTCCTGAGTGCATCGAAGCTTTTGAAACACTTAAGAAAAAGCTTACGGAAGCACCCATTCTAGTTGCCCCCGACTGGGATTTACCCTTCGAGCTCATGTGCGATGCAAGTGACTTTGCTATCGGTGCAGTCTTGGGGCAACGCAAAACCAAGCATTTTCAGCCGATCCACTACGCAAGCAAAACTATGACTGAAGCTCAAACCCATTACACCACTACAGAAAAAGAATTATTAGCTGTGGTGTATGCGTTTGAGAAGTTTCGGCCATACCTCATCTTGACCAAATGCGTGGTGTATACGGATCACTCGGCACTCAAATATCTCTTTGCAAAACAAGATGCAAAGCCGAGATTGCTCCGTTGGGTTCTCCTCCTACAAGAATTTGATATCATTATTCGTGATAAAAAAGGAGCTGAGAACCTGGTTGCTGATCATCTGTCCCGATTAGAGAACCCTCACCAAAATGTGTTCGAGAAAAAGGAAATAAATGAAACATTTCCTCTCGAAACACTCAATGTGGTTTCTTTTCGTGGAGACTCTTCTACCCCATGGTTTGCTGACTTTGCAAATTACCATGCGGGTAACTTTGTGGTGAAAGGGATGTCGTCCCAACAGAAAAATAAATTCTTTAAAGATGTGAAACATTATTTCTGGGACGACCCCTACTTGTTTAAAATTTGTGCGGATCAAGTCATCCGGCGATGTGTGTATGGTCAGGAAGCTGTTGACATTCTCAAAGCTTGCCATTCTGGACCTACTGGGGGACATCATAGCCCCAACTACACCGCCAAGAAGGTGTTTGATTCCGGATTCTATTGGCCCACAATCTACAAGGATGCCCATGAATTCGTCAAAACCTGTGACGCTTGTCAACGTCACGGGAATATCTCACAAAGGAATGAAATGCCGCAAAACGCCATTCAAGTGTGTGAGATTTTTGACATCTGGGGCATTGACTTTATGGGGCCATTTCCTTCTTCCCGTGGTAACAAATACATACTCGTGGCCGTTGACTACTTGTCAAAATGGGTTGAAGCTAAGGCTTTACCCACCAACGATGCCCGAGTTGTTGTGAAATTCTTAAAATCCTTATTTGCTAGGTTTGGAACTCCAAGAGCCATAATCAGTGATCGTGGTACGCATTTTTGCAATGACCAATTTGAAAGAGTCATGCAAAAGTACGGTGTAACTCACCGTCTCTCTACTGCGTACCACCCACAAACAAGTGGGCAAGTGGAAGTTTCCAACCGGGGGATAAAAAGAATTCTGGAGAGGACGGTTGGCGAAAACCGTGCCTCTTGGTCGGATAAGCTAGATGACGCACTCTGGGCCTTCCGTACAGCTTACAAAACACCCATCGGGTGCACTCCATACAAGCTTATATACGGGAAGGCGTGTCATCTACCAGTTGAGCTCGAGCACAAGGCATACTGGGCCTTGAAGCATGCTAATTTCGATATTCAGACAGCTGGTGATCATCGGAAAGTTCAAATGAATGAATTAAGTGAACTCCGTGATCAAGCTTACGAGAACTCTTTGATCTACAAACAAAAGACAAAGAAGATTCATGACTCAAAAATCAAGAACCGCGTTTTCAACGTTGGTGATCGAGTCCTTCTTTTCAATTCAAGATTGAAGATTTTCTCGGGAAAGCTCAAGTCCCGTTGGTTTGGTCCATTTACTATCGCTAAGGTTTATCCTTATGGTACCATTGAGTTATCTCAACCCGATGGTCCTAATTTTAAAGTGAATGGTCATCGAGTGAAGCATTACTTTGGAGAGGACATTCCATCCATGGTTGTCCCAGATTTACAAACTTTCCCCATGAACCAATGAATGCGGGGATCGAGTCAAGCTAGCGACTCGGTAATCAAAAACAGTAGCATGCCATATGGGTTGTCACCCATATTTCTGAGCTGTTTTAAGTTTGTTACGGTTAGCCATTCACAAGTGGCTAGCTTGTGTGACAAAACTTGACAGTTCAGCTTCTTCTTTCTACTTTCTACCACCCTAGTGTGGGGGGGGGGGGTTGCCCCACATGTTTTGTATATAAGTCTTTTCAAAAAAAAAAAAAAAAAAAAAAAAAAAAAAAAAAAAAAAACCATCTTTCTAAATAATGGCCGAAATATTTCCCTTTTACGTTCCTTGTTTCGGCATAACCGCCGGTATTTTGAATATTGAGGGCAATATTCATTTCTAAGTGTGGGGGGGGGGGATTCTCACGAATTTTATCATGTAATTATACCACCCAATTCCCCCGTTTTTGGCCAAATTTTTTTTTTGGAGTAAGTGTTCTACACTTACTCAATTGGTTATCAGTCCGCCTTGTCTAAAAAACAAAAGGATTGGCTAATCCAGGAGCAAACGGCTCTTGGTAAAGATATATCAAATCCGTTGACGGCTTGCAATTTGCCCAAAATTGTATGGTATTCAGCTCACCATATCCTAAAAAGTGAAGAGTTAGCTAGCCCGCAAGATTATGGCTTGTGGTAAAGGCAGTGGAAAATCCATAATTGGTAATCAGCTCACCAAAGATAATATTGATAATTTATCTAAGAGTTGGCTAGTCCAGAGTAAACGGCTTCTGGTAAAGACAAATCAAATCCGTTGAAAGCTGGTGGTTTGCTCAAAATCACATGGTTATCGGTGTACCATGGTTCTTACTTGAACTGAAACATTTGGCTACTCCAGAAGTAATGGCTTTTGGTAAAGAGATTCAAATCCATTATGTTTTTCTCAAAAGATTGCTAGGGACTAGCAATAGTTTAGTGTGGGGGATTGATGAGTGTGTAAATACTCATCATTTTTAGTCAAATCTGAACTGCAAAACGTTTAAAAATGCTCAGAAATGCATCAAAATACTGAAAATATCTCAAAATTACATTTTATATGTTTCAGAT
The DNA here is from genome assembly GCA_019973895.1 of Chrysanthemum seticuspe. NCBI lineage: Eukaryota > Viridiplantae > Streptophyta > Magnoliopsida > Asterales > Asteraceae > Chrysanthemum > Chrysanthemum seticuspe. The sequence continues at coordinate 326,022,142 of BPTQ01000009.1, forward strand.
GCAAAATGTTTAAAATCAGATGAAAAATGAGCAAAGTTTGCATAATTGGCAGTTTCAGTCCCCCAAGTTTCTAAAATTGTCAAAAATAGTCCCTGAGTCATAATTTCAAAAGAAAAATCACCAAAGGCCCTTTTTAAATCATAACTTGTCAAATTTAGTCCTTTGGTGAAAAATATAAAAAGTTTGAGAATTTACAAGTTCAGTCCCCCAAGTTTCAGAATTGTCAGAAAATACCCTTAAAGTTTCAAAAATTGGCAATTGTGATCCTTGGATTATTTGAGATGGCAAGATAGGCCCTTGGATCATAAATTCAGAAAGTACATGTTTGGTCCCTAGAATTTCAGAAGTTACATAAATGGTCCTTGTGTTATTACTCATCCAAATGGACCCTTTTATTACCCTTGGCCCAAATGTTTTACCCAATCCAATCCTAAGCCTACCCAAGCCCAACCCTTTACCCGGTCTTGACCCGAAACAAAATCACCCGCCCAATTTAAATAATAGAAAAACAGGTCACGGGTTTCTCTTCTTTCCCCCCTTCATCATCACACTGCAAACAACAACACTCCACCTCCTTCATCATTCCTACCCCCCCTCCAAACACATAACTCCAAGGGATGCATTAAATGCCCTTAAAACCCTAACACTCAAGCCCCAGCTGGCTTAAACAGTTTTGGCGCCAAAACCTTTAAACGGCCAAGATCACTTTCACGCATCCAATGGTTAATAAAGCTGCTGGGAACTATTCAGAAAGGAGAGAGAAGGAGTATTGGTGTATAAAGAAGCAAGAGTAGGAAGTAAGAAGAGTAGTTAGTTTATTTTCCAAAAAATGTATGTCGACTTGTAGCTTATCATTTCTTAATTAGTCTTTAGTTGTAATTTCAAACTTCTTTGTATTAAACTCAAGTATTTTAGTGTATAACAACTGATTTCAAATCTCAATTCCAAGTTATTGTTGAAATTTCATACTTATATGCCACTGCCAAAATTCTTAGTTTCTAACCCTCATGTACAAGCTTTAATCAGCTTATTTATGAGGTCAAACAAGCTTATATAAGCTCATAATAGCTTTTTGTAAGCCTGTAATCAAGTTACAAGCAGTTTAGAAATCTGGTCAAGAAAAGTCAAACATGGAGAACAAATGATGCAGGACTGGAATGGGGTGATTCAGGAATGGAATTGGGTTGATTTGGAAGCAATGGGTTGTTTAAAATAGGTAGTGGTTCATTGGTTCTGTTTTCAAGCCATAGTGGCTAAAGGACATTTTGTAAGTGCTTTTCATTAGTCATAGCATTATCTGTTTTATTAGTCTCTCGTGGTTAAAACCTGTTGGATTAGTAGTAATTAGGTTAAGTAAGTAGAGTTTGATCAAAATTTATGCTTGTTCAGTCATTGGTATAGATTTAGTTTGCAAATCAGTAAATTAAAGGTGTGTTTGGTTCTGCTGATCCATCTGTCTTAAAGATCTATTCAGTGGTTAATTTCTCTTAGTTCATGTTTGTTAAGCATATTTGAGCTCATTTGAGTCATTATTTTGTGTCTGCTAGTTCAAAAAGTCAAACTTGTATCTTAATCTGTCTCAATGTCCTATCTGTTGTGATTTTGATTATCAAAGTCTTGATTTGTGTTTAAATATCATAGAGATAGATTACATTAGCTTTATTTGATCATAAAATTTCATAATCAGTGCTTAAATTGTGTCCAAATCTCAACAAAGTCAACATTTCAGTTTTTGTTCAAAAGTCAAAATTGCAAAAACCTGTTTTAGGGCCAACTGCAAGGATTTTTCATGGCTTCATTTTTGAGCCATTTTCAGTGAGACTTGGCATTTTGAAAACTTCAGTTGGTGTTCTTCCTTATCACCATTTTAGTATAATTTTATAAATTTTTTATAAGCTCCAAACTAGCTTATCTTTTGGGTGTCAGATGCCCTGCTCACAGGGGTCATTATAAACTGAGTTTTCTCAGATTTTGTGCAAGGTGCACAGGGCTCATAAGAGCTTCCCAAGGTCTGAGTTTTGATTTGCTAGGTCTCACCCAGGTCTTCATTAAGTTCCAATTTGTAGTTTTCACTTTTAGCTTATTGTGTTGCTTATTCTTGGGCTTAAAGTAGGTACCCTAGAATCTGTTTTTAGCTTATAGCTCCAGTCATCAAATCTGTGTTCATGGTGAATCAGAGGTTTAAGCTTGTTGTTATTGGTTGCACTTTGGTTCTTATTGCATAATATTGCTTCTGTAATCAGTGGGTGGCTTGTTTGGTTCATTTGGCTTATTTTAGTGCTTATTTATAAGCACTTGCTATAGCAGTTGCTTAATCTTACAAGTAACCACCTGTTTTTCCATTTTTCCTAGCTTCCTTATATAATTTTAGAGTTTTCCTGAAATTTTCAGATTTTTCTAAGTTGATTTGCTATTTTTCTTAATTTAAATTAATTTTTAAGCATTTTTAATTAGCTTTTAATACAAAAAATTCAGAAAAGGTTCAAAAAATAATTTTTCATTTTTCTTAAGTTAAGATAAATATAAAAAGTAAAAAAAGTAATTTTCCAGAATTTTCAAAGTTTATTTTGTAATTTTAAGTAATTTAATTAGTTTTTAATAGTTTTTAATTCATAAAAAATAGAAAAATAATCAGAAAATTACAAAAATAGTTTTGAAATTTCTATTTGGATATTTTAGATTTTTCCAATTCATAATTTTATTTTTCAAGCCTTATTTCCTATTTTCTTGTATTTTAGGTAATTATTTATTAGTTAAAAATAGTTTTTAATTAATAGTAATTAGATAAATAGTTATAAAAATAATTTTCTTTTTCCATAAATTTTCTTTTATCATTAGGATTGTAAAAATATCATTTTCATATTTTTAGGGTTAATATTGTGTAAGTTTCACATTTTTATTTGTACGGCGCGTAGTTTTTAATTTCAGTTTTATAAAAACATAAAAACAAAAACATCATTTTAAATATAGTGATAGCGTTTATTTAATAGATTTTATCTTTTTAATTTCTTTTAATTTGCATTTAAGCCGTTGTAATTTGTTGGCTTTTTCTGTAGTTATAATCATTATCAAATCCCTTTTTCGTTCAAATTCCTCGATCACTTTACGTTTGATAATCCATTGCATAGCTCGCTGGGACATAACGACCCGGGGAAACACTATACTCCCCAGATCTTCATTGCATTCGTGCTTAGGCAGTTTTAAGCTGATTACGGTCTGCCATTCACAAGTGGCCGGCTTGAGTGATTTAGCTTGACTGTTTGGCACGCATCAACAACCTTTATGGATTTGTATGGGGTTTTAAGGTATGTTTTATATAATCTATTATACTTCAATTCATATATTATTAGCCATTTTTAATTTTCATGTATGTATTTTTAGACGTGGATACAAGAGACTTTACCAGACACTAGTGAGTGGTGGATAAAGGAGCCTGATACTATTACTAGGGGCATTCGTTGGTCAGTGCAAAAGAGGTTTGAGAAACGTCATTGTAGGACTCTATTTCTAGATTTTGATCATGACGTAAGCTATATATAATGATTGTTTTCGGTTTTTTTTCGCATATAATTTTATTAATAATTGTTTTATTTTGTAGTTTCAACAAATTGAGCTCCCATTTGCTCCAACAGAACGAGAGAATCAATGTTATTTTTGGGTACAAAGCCATAGTTATTTTAGTGATCCGCGATCAATTGGTATTTCCAAACCTGTCACTAACAGGAATTGGAATCATACAATTAAACCACCATGGCCCAAGGCATCTAAGCCCTCCCATGGTGATAGTAGTCGATTGAATGCCATTGAGTGTTATGTCACCTAACGAATTGTTAATCAGATTCATTTCTTTATCTTGTTTGGTTCGTAATCGTCTAAGGATAGCCTTTTGCACCTCACTTGGGTCTTGAGCCATAGTGTTTGTGTGAAAATGAGTGATACTTGAGAGAGTGTGATAAGAAGTTGTGTGACAAAATGCATGATGATAAGTGGGTATTTATAAGGGAAAAGTAGCTGTTAGAGCATTTAGGTCAGTTTGGATGTGACAATTCGACTTTTGCGCTCCGTGTCAGCTTTATTTCAGTTTTTTAGGTGACAAATCCACTTTTTTGCTCCGTGTCAACTTTATGTCATTTTGTTAGGTGACAACTCGACTTTTGCACTCCGTGTCAGCTTTATGTAAGTTTCGATGTGACAACTTGACTTTTGCGCTCCGTGTCAGCTTTATATCATTTTGTTAGGTGACAACTCGACTTTTGCGCTCCTTATGTCTGTTTGGATGGGACAACTCAAAATTTGCTCGCCATGCTAAAATGTGTATATAAAGATGGCTTTACTGATTATCAAATCTAAAAGATGGTTATTCATGAATGGAGAAGTGAGGGGGAACTCGATATTATTGATGCAATATATGGTGAATCCGGTGATGAAGATGAGTTGCTTTTTTCAATTAGACTACATCATTATGGTACATTTTCTAGAAAATTTGGTTCTATCACTTTCGACGATGGTGTATATACTTACGTGGACTTTCTAAGTATGTCCATTTTTGCCTGAATGAAATGCATCAGCTTATGAAGGAGTTAGGTTATGATGAAGCTACCTCTAAATACTTCTATTTCCGAAAACCAAACCATAGTTTGGATGAAGGTCTAGTACGTTTACTCACTGATACTGATGTCCGTTGTGATATGTTCCCATGCATCACACTTGATGATAAAATACTTGATGTTTTTGCCACGCGTGTTGAATTTACTTATAATGTAATTTAGATAGGAATGCTTAGCCTGAATGTGATTTTTGTATGTTTGTTTTAATTTCAATGTAATCGGTCTATCATATTCTATTTGAATGTAATTCTACTTGAATGTAACTTTGTGTTGGTTTTTTTATTGTACGAAATAAGAGTTGAAGATATAGTTTGTAACTCTGTTTAATGTATTTTGATTTCAATAAAAGTTACTCTATTTTGCTAATAATGAGTTGCAAGATATTAAGGTCAATATTGATGTGGCATGTGAGATGGGTATTCCTATTGATGAAGAAGAGTCTAAGAAGTGGCCTCAAGACTTGCAAAACTATTATAAAGACAAATGTGTGGCTATGCAGAAGAGTGAAAAGAAAGACACATTATGATTATTTTACATATTGTTGTTCATATATATGTTGTTTGATTTGTCGTTTTTAATTTGTTTCATCTTATATGCATATGTATTTACAATTTCAGACGAACGAGCCTCATGAGTACCCGTCCCTCCTACAGAGCTTTCATGATCAGCATTGCAAGGACGGGGTATGGTTGCAGAATGAGGCACATGTTCAATACGTAAGTACCGTTCTTTTTGTTTTCAAACATGCACTTTAATTATTTATTGATACATAATGTAGTAACCCGACTAATATGTTATTTTTATCATTTTTTTCAACTTTTGTAGGAAGAGATGACCCGCCTACGGGATCTGGGAGCGAACAACCCTACCGGCGTAGCTTACAACGACGAAGAGATACTTTCTATTGTTATCAAGGGCAAGCAGCGGGGAAAAGTCGCTGGTAGGGGTAGGGTGTTAAGCGGGAAGACAAAGTTACCCATGGCGCCTCCAGGTTCGTACAGTGGGCCCGAGATTGACGAGATATTTGCTGGTAGAGAAAAGAAGATCGAGGAGGCTAGAAAAGGGACGAAGGTCGTGGCTAAAAGGTGTCCGTGACTAAATGCCCCGATTCTTGTAATTGATCCTTAAAAAAGACCGTATTTAGATATATATACACATCATTACTGTTATGTTAATTTTAAAAACAATGTGTATTTTGATAGAATTAATATAAACAAGAAATTTAGTTAGGGTGTGTTTGTTTCATTAAGATATTTTGTGTCTGAATCTGACTATCATCTTAGTGTTAAGAGGTGGTTTTAAAGTCTGAATCTGAATGAAATAATATTGTTTATTTTTTTATAATTGTTTGAATGGTTTTAATTGTCTTTTTTTAAAGTATATATTGAAGGGATAATCAAAAAATGCTTCAAACATGCCTATTATTGTTAACGTATATAACAATTTTTTATATCCTTTTTGAATTTTGACCATTGTGTGTACCCGTTACCTGCTAAACTTGTATCGTTAGTCTTTTATACTAACGGTCGTCAGTAATAACTTAAAATTTGGTTTTATTACGTTTTATCCATTTCTATATGTTTTCATCAATTTTTTACATTTTCGTCCGCTTTTATCCGTTTTTGTCCGTTTTAAAACGTTTTAATCCGTTTTTGTATGTTTTTGTTCATTTTGTATATTTTCATACGTGTTTATCTGTTTTTTTACATTTTTGTCCGTTTTTATATGTTTTTACCCGAGTATTATGTTAAAAATAATAATGAAACTATAATTTCTATCACGGCACTACAAGAATCGACACTTTTAGCCATGGTGAAAAAGTTATGGCTAAAGGTGTATTTTGATAGAATTAACATAGAAAAGAAATTTAGTTAGGGTGTGTTTGTTTCATTAAGGTGTTTTCGGTCTAAATCTGACTACCACATCTTATTGTTAATAGGTGATTTTAAAGTCTGAATCTGAAATGAAATAATGTTGTTTGTTTTTTTATAATTGGTTTTAATTGTTTTTTTAAAGTATATATTAAAAGGATAATCACAAAAAATGCATTGAACGTGCCTATTTTTGTTAACTTATATAAAAAAAATAATATATTAAACTTTTAGCCACAGTTTAAAAACGCTTTAGTCGTCGTTGAAAGTGATTGTCAAAGAAAAATAGGTGAAAATTGCTTATGTTGCGGCACGGTGAGTGTTTGGTCGTGGTTAAAAGGCGTCGGTGACTAAATGCACCGATAAAAAAAACAAAAACCGTATGCAGCTATATATACACATCATTATTGTTATGTTAGTTTTTTAAAAAGAAGGTGTATTTTGATAGAATTAACATAGAAAAGAAATTTAGTTAGGGTGTGTTTGTTTCATTAAGGTGTTTTAGGTCTAAATCTGACTACAACATCTTACTGTTAATAGGTGATTTTAAAGTTTTGTTTTTTTATAATTGGTTTTTATTGTCTTTTTTTTATTAAGTATATATTAAAAGGATAATCAAAAATAATGCATCGAACATACTTATTTTTGTTAACTTATATAAAAAAATATATATATATTAAACTTTTAGCCACAATTTAAAAACGCTTTAGTCGTCGTTGAAAGTGATTGTCAAAGAAAAATAGGTGAAAATTGCTTATGTTGCGGCATGGTGAGTGTTTGGTCGTGGCTAAAAGGCGTCGGTGACTAAATGCCCCGATAAAAAAAAACAAAAACCGTATGCAGCTATATATACACATCATTATTGTTATGTTAGTATTTAAAAACAAGGTGTATTTTGATAGAATTAACATATAAAAGAAATTTAGTTAGGGTGTTTTGTTTAATTAAGGTGTTTTAGGTCTAAATCTGACTACCACATTTTACTGTTAATAGGCGATTTTAAAGTTTTGTTTTTTTATAATTGGTTTTAATTGTCTTTTTTTTTATTAAGTATATATTAAAAGGATAATAAAAAAAATGCATCGAACATACCTATTTTTGTTAACTTATATAAAAAAAATAAAATAATATATTAAACTTTTAGCCACAGTTTAAAAACGCTTTAGTCGTCGTTGAAAGTGATTGTCAAAGAAAAATAGGTGAAAATTGCTTATGTTGCGGCCTGGTGAGTGTTTGGTCGTGGCTAAAAGGCGTCGGTGACTAAATGCCCCGATAAAAAAAACAAAAACCGTATGTAGCTATATATTTACACATCATTATTATTGTTATGTTAGTTTATAAAAACAATGTGTATGTTAATGTAGACAAGAAATTTAGTTAGTTAGATCCAAAGGTACTTAAGATTATATATATATGTCGTCCCATGAAAATCAAATATTTTTAAGAGAAAGTAAAATGACAATTGTTAAATAGTAGTAGTACATACCAACAGGAACACATGTAGTTAAGTAGTTATTCAGTTCAAATTCAAAATAAATGAACAAAATAACAACTTGACAGTGCCTGCCAGCTAAGCATACATTTTACATACAGTTCTTCTATATACTGTACTATTTAACTTCATGACATGCAATAATCAAAAATAAAAAATAAAAATAGTAATAATCTTTCAGTTCATCACCTTTTGCATTATATTCAAGAAACCCTCACTCACTCGTTTCTTAATCAGTCAATAATACAACGTTGAAAATACAAGAAACTAAGTAAACACATTGATCAAGAAACCCTTTACAATCTTTTCTTTTGTCAAGAAATTAAAATTTGAACAAGAATGAGTCTTGTTCATCAAGAATTTGTGACGTTGTCGTCACCGGGTATTCGTATTGAGGAGTGGCAGGAAGCTGAGGCTGCGGCGCAGAAGATCACGGAAGAGTTTCGTCCCACGATAATGGCTGAAAACTATAAAAAAGGAATCATTAATTATTCTGGATGTCCAAGACGTTGATGTCACGTGTGATGAGTAGCAAGAAAAGCTTGTGGGTAAAAGTGGTCACGAGATACAAGTCCGTGGTGCTATCACATCGGAGCAGTATACAGAGTCAAGTAGTCCTTTACGGAAAAACCAAACTCATCAATATTCAATTGAATTTGTTGTCACGGGTAGATTGACGTACGAAAACTAAATTTTAACAATGTGAAGAGTAATTAATTATGAGGGTAAAGGGGACGATGAGGATTAGGCAACAAGCTATGTGTCATGTTGGTGATGGGTATGGATTTTCCGTCACCAACAAAGACAAACGGATAAGGTAGTAAACGCTTGCTAGAGTGATGTTAGCCAGGTGGTGTCATTAGGGGTGTTCATCGGTTCGGTTATCGGTTTGTTCGGTTCGGTTTGTTCGGTTAATTTTTTTTTTGGGTATAACCGAAAACCGAAAACCAAACCCCCAACCAAACCGAAAACCGAACCCCCAATAACCGAAAACCGATCCGAATAACCGATTTTTTTATTTTATTTTATTTTATTTTTTTTTTATAATTTTTTCATTTATTTATATGTATTTTTTGAAAAAAAAATGTAATTTTCAAGCTTAAAAATATTATATATATATATTATAAAAGAATTTTAATATATTTTTTTAATATAAATATATAAAAATATATATATATTTATTTAATTTCGGTTTTCGGTTCGGTTTTCGGTTGGGATGGCTAAAACCATAACCGATCCATAAACCGAACTTTTAATTCGGTTCGGTTCGGTTTTGGCAATTTCGGTTCGGTTACGAGTTCGGTTCGATTATTTTCGGTTCGGTTCGGTTTCGGTTTTCGGTTTATTCGGATATTACCCAACCCATGAACACCCCTAGGTGTAAGTTGTAGTGGGCCTCATGTTGTTATTATTAGGTTGTTGGGCCTAAAGGAGGTGTTGGGTTTGGTGTATGACGTGAGCTATTTGAAGACCATAGTGAATTATAGCTTGTCCCATTATATATATAGTAACGAGGTGGGCGACGGTCCGCCGCGTTGCGGCGAGGCAGCGATCAATCGTTTGCACGTGCATTGCCTAATAACATGTTTTTTTTAGAGAAACCTGACTGGATGACAATTAGTAGATTAATTCGTTGGTCCGTAGCATTTGCGTGTATTGGACAATGTATTTAATATCCTTAGATTGATGACTTTTTCTTAAACCAAAAAAGTGTTCGAACGATATTTTATATTAAAGATATAGTCATGTACTGAAAAATTGTATGTAAATGTTTTTAATTTACATACAAATATTTGGGCTGCCATGTAATATTATCATTTGGGCTGCCTCCTGGTCCATGTTGGGTGGTAAAAAAGGCGGGAAAATGTGAGCCAATGAGAAGCCTCCGTTTTGCCGTGAAATTATATATACAAGGTGTTTGCGCCCGCCGCGTTGCGGCAGGCATTTTTTTAATATGTTTTTTGTTCGATGTTTGAGGGCTACTAAGTTTTAGAGGGACGTTCAGCCATATTGTTATGTTTTTTTGTTTCGACTTTTGTGTTTGTATTCTTGAATAATCTGCTTGTGTAGCCAATTTATTTAGGTTTGTGCTAGTTATGTTGGACAGGCAATTTGCGGGCTTACTTTGGGTTTCATATGAGCCCTTAAAACAATTTAATGGGTACAAAATGTTTGGCTCTAAGTATGAAATGTGACAGTACATTATATCAACCATATCAGGCCGAAATTGGCCCACTAAAAAAGGCGGGAAAAACATAGTAAAAAACGGCGACGTTTTATCCGTAAAATTATATATTATATAATTTGAGGATACAAAACGGTGCCAAAAGGTGTCGTTTTGATTCCCGCCTCTTTCACTCAGCCCAATTGCTCTGTCCAGCCCAATATCTTAGCCTTTTTTTTTTATGTCGCTCCTTTATTTGCTTCGGCTTTAATAGTTATCTTCTTCTCAAACAAACATCTAGATAACTATGATTAAACAAGGTTCAATCAATTGAGGGTTTATACCAAACCGCCATTAAAGGCGATTCACATCAATAGAAAACACCTTAAATCCGATCAACATATCATAAACAAGATGCGAAACATGCAAGTATCGGATATTTTTGTGTTTGTTGACTGCGCGTTTTTAAGGTTGTGTGACAACATCGATATGGAGAAGAAGAATGACCGACCAAGGTTTACCTCCTATTTTCCTTATTTTTCAGCTGATGGTTTATTGACTACTACATGTTCTTATTTTGATCGATGATGTTTTTTTGTGTAAGGTCCGAACATGGTCTCAAATGACAAAGGCTTATGTTAGTGGTGCTCGAGTGATGGATTTTGGTGGAGGTGTCGCTACACCAGTTCCTGTTGATACAGAACTGCAGCGCTTTACTTTACGAGGATTATCAGAGGAGGCACGACATGGTACACTTATTTTAATTGCAATTGTCGGCTTTATTTATTTTATAACTCTACTGTCTTACATCTATGTTTGTTTCTTTGTGTCTAGGTAGAAGGCCCAATGTTCGGTCACGTCGTGCTCAGCCTAACGGGTATACGACGGTCTCCTAATGCTTCGGACCGTATGTCTTCTAAGATATTGGTTTTTCCATTCATTGTATATTCATATAACCTTTTGTTATTCTATTATAGTGTTCTTCTTAGTTGGGTATTTAAAGTTAGACCGCTGCTACTACTAGATTTGGCTTTTGACTTGAAAAATAGGAAAAAGGACAAGTTGCATAGTTAATTAAATCTTTATGTTTGCGCTTTGTTGATTAAACAAACAGTGTATATTACTTGCATGAAAGTTATGCAACCAATGTATTTATCTATGTCATATGACTTATATAACGCAATTGTGGTATAATAATTTCTAGATCAGTATGACGGTGAAGGATTAGAAGTTTTAATAAGAAGACTTGAGTTCAAATTTTGTATGTTCAAGCTCCGTTGGGTGACACAAACTGGGTATATAATCTAAAACCGTAGAAGGCTAGGGGCTGAAATGGGCAAGTTTGGGAGCTAAAATGGTGGCTGAGGTGGATACTTTTGGGGCTGAAATGGGTCACTTTAGGGGCTGCAAGGGGTGTGGGGTTGACACCTGAACTAGGGGCTGAAATGGGTACGTTTAGGAGCTCAAATGGTGGCTGAAGCGGGTACTTTTGGAGCTGAAATGGGTCAGCTCGTGGGATTGATGGCTGAACTAGGGGATGAAATGGGTACGCTTGGGAGCTAAAATGGTGGCTGAAGCGGGTATGTTTCCGTGGGTTTGGCCACGTAAGCTTATACAGCTGCCAAACATGCGCCCCGGCAAAATCCAGGTACAACTTCCATGTTTTAGCACTTTTTTGTGTGTTGTTTGTAGATTTTTTGGAGATACTTTGTGCATAATTTGATCGATAAATATCAAATGCCCCGCCGCAACGCGGCGGCATCGTAGCAATCCTTGTTAGTATAAAGTGAATTAGTATCATGCAAGAATTTACACCCACTACCATTACCATATTTGCAAAATCCAGTGCGTCCAAAGCTGCGACAAGGTGTTGTGTTACCACGAGTTGATGTTGTTATTACCATGATGAGGGTTGACCCGACCCGAATTGACTCGGGTCGGGTCAGCCCGAATGACACCCCTAATGATGATGATGTATGTCTTTAGAGTGATTCGAATGCAGTATATGTACATTTGAATATGTATGGATTTTGTGTTGGAAATACATAATCCAATTAATCTTTGTAAAGGAATAAAGCCATAACCTGTCCTGTTTGGGCTGCAAGTTGACACACCAACAAGCCAACAAGAAAGGGGCGTTTTTTTGGCAGTTAGAAAGTTGGTGAAAGTTAGTTACAAAAACAGTTATTTTCGAAGAGACACAACCCATGGTTTGTCTGAACCATCACGTCTCTTCAATCATGTCTTTTCAGTTTGTATAAATAGTTAGGATTCTGTAACAAACAAATTAACCCTTTCAGAGATTTATATATCAGTTCTGAGTAAAGGGTTCAAACCCATTCACATTATTTTCTATTTGTTGATTCTTGAATGGGATCGCATGAATGTTTGTTTGATCATATCAATCTTGGAAGTTATGCAACAAACCTGTGCAAAAGTTTGTTCCTCGAAACTTTTACAATTAGGGATGTGTTGCATGAGTGTATGATATGATTTTAAAGTTTCAAGCAATATAAGCTTGTTGAGTTTAGCTTTATAAAGAGATGTATTGGTTAAAAGGAAACTCATTTGAGGTTTTATTGGCTTAATCCTGAAAGTTTTGTACGTGGAATATTTTTTGAAAGGTATAGCTTCATTTAACTAAACTACATTTATGATCTTTTGACACAAAAGGATATGTAAAAATTCCGCTATTTTAGATCTTATGATTTTTATGAGTCATGAAAAAAAAAAAAAAAAAAAATGTTACCCAAAGATTTCACAGACGCTCACTCACTCACTCACTCCTCGGACCAATTTATATTGATTAGTAGCTCTTACTTCAACGGTTGATAACAGATCTCTACTACTACTACTGTAGATGTATCTAGATATTAACGTTATATATTTTTCTAATGATCTTCAAACTTGTAAAGAATTCCATAGTGTCCTAAAATACTCTCCGAGCAATGTTCTCAAAGCTTGAAAAAGATTTCATGTTGTCCTATATTATTATACGAGCAACGTTCTTTATATATTTACAATGCCTTTTAATGGATTACTATAAAGAGCAAGGTTGGTCAAGGGTTCGATCCTCACCCCTTGCAAGGCTGGAGGTCCTTTGCTACCTTTATTGAACCGGAAGCAATCTCTCTACCTTAGGTAAGGGTAAGGCTTTCTACGTTTTAACATCCCCCATACACCGTGAAAGATGGTATTTGGAGTCACTACAACAATCGGATGAACTGGCGAGGAGACTTTCGCCGGGGACACAAAGTCCCGGCGAAAGTCACTAAACGACAAAATTAAATCTGACGTGGCACATGAATGCGCTGACTTGTTAAGGAAAATTCAACGCACACTTTCTGCGAGGACATGTCCCAGGCGAAAGTATGTTGGATTTTTAACAAATTTTGACCGGATAGTCAAAATTCAACGTAAACTTTCTCCGGGGACTTGTCCCCGCCGAAAGTGTATTTCACTTTTACCAAAATTTGACCAAAGTCAAAAGCATGCTAATTGTTCGAGGGAAAATTCCCGCCAAACCTTTCCCCGAAGACATGTCCCCGGCAAAACCTGCTATTTATAAAAAATACACTTTATTGCATACATAACTAAAACCCCGATGCTTAGATAGTCTTTTCATTACGTAAAACCCTAAACTATTTTAAAATTAAAACGACATATCTTTAGTTCCATCGTCTGTCGTTACAAAATATTTGGTCAAAAGAAACGAAGACTTGAATTTTGAGCAGTTGGGTTGTATCTCCAGGTTATCCAACGCTTGAGATTTATTGATGAGACTTGACGAAACATAGTAGATATATAGCTATGGGAAAAATCTGGAAATTACCCATTTTGCAGCAATATTCTGCAAAATGGGTCAGTTACTTTTGCTGGGGACACGTCCTCGGCGAAAGTACAAAAGCAAATTTCATTTTACAACTTTCCCCGAGGACAAGTCCTCGGAAAAAACGAAAACACAACAGTTGCGTCTAGCTTTTGCAGGGGACATGTCACCGGCGAAAAAAACAAACACAACCGTAAATTCAACTTCCATTGAAACTAACTGTATAATGTTTCACTTTACCATAACACTTATAATAATAATAAATAAAAATAAAATATAACGACGACGACGACGACGACAATACATATGGTATTTTAAACATCTTTAACCTTTGATGCCGATTGTTTTCATTGATCAACAGTCGAGGGTTCTTTCGGGAAGAACGGGTTTAAGGCTTATTTGTATATGTAAAAGCTGGGTAAAGAGGTGGTTATGAGTGAAGGAGGTGGGATATTGATAAGCATATATATATATATATATATATATATATATATATATATATATATATATATATATATATTTTCTAATTACTATTATTTAATTTAACAAAGATCGTCTTTGTGGTTTACCCAAAATTTCACGTTTCGTACTTAACTCTCAAAAAGTACATCAATCGTCCTTCAGGTTTCACTTTTGAGTTGACCGCAAACGGCCGTTTTGTTTTACCCGTTAGATGAGGTCATGTGCTTGTCACGTGAGGGCAAAATAGTCCTTTCACATCTACATGGACGATTTATGTAACAGAACACCTCATGGACGATTTATGAAACAAATCTTTAAATTTTTTTCTTTATTATTATAGGACAATACACCATTTGTCCCTGCGGTTTGGCCATATTTCATTTTTAGTCCATTTTCGAAAAAATTCCCTTAGCCAGTCTCCAACGTTCCACCGCGGGGTCTAATTCCCCGAACGACGGTTTTTGGTCGATATCTCCTATCACATGCCTCACAGGCCTAACAGGGTATGCTTTTTTTTTTTTTTTTTTTTTTTTTTTTTTTTTTTTTTTTTAATGCATATGTATTTCCTTTTTTTGTTAATCTTTTTATTAATTTGTTTAATGTTTTTTCCCCTTTTTATAACAACTCTCATGTAGTCCCACCATCACCAATCATACTATTTTCTTCTTCAACCACCACCCTAGCACTACCACTTTCCACCACCACCACCGTCCACTATTCATAAAACAATTAATAAATTAAGAGGTAACTCATGTTTTTATTATATTGCAAAAGAATTTATATATGATAAACACTCTTATATCAAAATTCAAAAGCCAAACTTAGGTATAAACAATAAGCAACAATAAGCACGTGTAGATTTAATACTGTAGTTGATAAAAATACATTTTCATAGATATTCAAGGAGGTATACAAACTCATGTTCTGTACGGTTTAGAAAATAAAATTCATATCATGTTACTAATTTACCGCTACTTAATCTTTGATAAATTGCTAATGTTAAAAAGATAACATTAGTAATTCTTCTGTTTCTCTTAGTGATTTAGGGTGCGTTTGGTTGGTGGTTTTTAAAGGGTTTGGGTTGAGTGACAAGTTAAATCCAATGTTTAGTTAGGATATTTTTTAAAGGATTTGGGGTTTTGAGTGGGTTTTAATTATTTAATTCAATTTAATATTTTTGTTTATTCTTTTAAACTTTTATAGCCACATGTTTTAACTCACTTTTTTGTTATCATTTTCTTTTCTTATTTTTATATTATATTTTATTTCAATTATCAGATATACAAAAGCTAAATCTAATTGCAAACCCTTTTACAAACCAAATGCACCATTTTACAAACCAAACCCTTTTACAAACCAAATTGCTAATGTTTGGTTAAGATATATTTTTTAAAAGGTTTGGTGTTTTGAGCGGGTTTTAATTATTTAATTCAATTTAATATTTTGTTTATTCTTTCAAATATTTATAGCCACATGTTTTAACTCACTTTTTTGTTATCATTTCCACATCTTATTTTTTATATTATATTTTATTTCAATTATCATATAAACAAATCTAAATCCAATTGCAAACCCTTTTACAAACCAAACGCACCCTTAGTCTATAACATGAGGCATTGTCATACAGGTGTAAAAGGTAATAAACCCTTTCACCTTGATGAATACACGTGTTAAGTCAACGCAAATCTCAATATCTTACATCTAAACACAACACTTAATCACAAATAAACTCTTCTCTAAAAATACAGACACCTCACACACATTACGCCTTCCACCACTATATATTGACTATACGCTGCTTCGACCAGTTTACCGCTCCAACGACCAATGCGGTATGTTGCACTCATGTTCCGGAAAAAGTTAACAGTTCTTATGGGTTTTCTAACGATGGCAACTCCTTTCCTGCGCCATGTTCATCCTTTTTCCCTGCTTTTTTTCTTGTTGGTAATTTTCAATAAGGAAGCGGTTGTTTTAAGGAAGAATGTGAAAGGGATGAGGGGTTTGGATGAAAGTGTTTAGAAGGATTTAGGTAGTGTTTGCCGCAAAGTGTTTAGAAGGATTTAGGAGCGGTGAATGATGAACGTTGAGCGTTGTGATTTTAATGCTCATTTGACAAACACAAATTAGCTTTATCTTTTTCTATAAATGTTCATTTTCCAACGCTTCATGAGGTAAATTTAGGGGCATTGAGTGTTTAGGAGCTGTTTTACACATTATGATTACAACTCTATAGTTATGTTACCAAACGTTTTAATAAAAAACAAAACAGCTACCGCTTTGCTCACTGCTACTGCCACTTTTGCCCAACACACCCTTATTACTAGTCTAATTCATATCTATCGGATGTTTTAATTGTAATTAGAAATAAAAGTTGTGGTTGTTAGACAAACCCTAAGTGGAGTAATTTATATTGAAATAATAGACAGATTGGTAAGTCGAAATAGGGGGTGTGTTAGGAGTGAAACTATCAAAAAGGGGATGTTTGATAAGTTTTAGAAGGGGCAAAATGGTCATTAAAAAAATTTAGGCCGATAAGGGATTCAATGTGGTAAACATTTCACCAGCCATCGATGACATCTGCCAACAATATCGGCTTGCAATTCACTCATAAATAAAAGTTGCACCATAAATAAGCAATAGAACTACTCAATAATAGTTGTTCATTTATGGATATATTCATGTTTTAATTGATCGAGTCTTTAGATAGAAACTTAAGAGGTAAGATGACTTTTAATTTGTTGATATGAGCTTATTACCAAGTACAAGAAACAATCATGGTGCTGACTTGATAGTATTCATAGAGATGATAGTTTGTCGTCTGCCTTAATTTTCTACTAGCACACATGAATGGAAACTATCCTAAATCAGCAAAAATTACAAGGGATAATCATTTAAACTTGTCACGTTTTATGTAGTGAATAATTTTGTATTTTTTTTCAACTTCATGTATTAGGGTGACTTTTTTCGTCACTTTAACATATTAAATTGCCTTTTTCTTCACTTTGGTGTACGATTCTGTCACTTTGGTGTACTATAATACGTACACTAAGTTGACGAAGAAAGGCACATTAATACATGAAGTTGCAAACATTTTTATTTGCTACATAAAGATAAAAAAACGTGACAAGTTAGATACATTTACAAATGATTATCTCAAATTATTACAACTCTGGCTCTTTTTGGCTAAGCACGCAAGCAAAATATATATGTAATTTTTCTAATCGCATAAGAAATATCATAAACATAAAGTAGCAAGTAGCTAGAAGATACGTAGTTCTGAAAAAACAAAATTTAAAACACCAATTGTAAAAAGAAATAACCTAAAATAAAGAATCGTAACACGAAAACAACCCAAAATAAACCTAAAAAGCCTTGAAGAAACGACACCCTCTAAATCAAATACTTCGACAAAACCACCTCCAAAGGAGCATTGTACGGATCGATATACCCTGGACAATAACAAATAGGGCATTGATTTTGTTGTTCGAGCCATTCCATTATGCACCATTGGTGAAACAGATGTTTGCAGTACGGAAGCACACCTAAGGATTTGTTTATTTCGAATTCAGTTTGACATATCGTGCAAGCATAGCCTTCCTCTACTTGAGAGCAATCCATTCGTTGTAAACTATCCTCTATCGCTTCTCTCTTGATCCATATCGGGTCAAGTACTTGTCTTCTATCGATAATCGGAACAAAAATAGGGTTTTTATGCCGATAGGGAGACATATACGGATACCTCATATCAGCCGAATGAGGAAAGGGAAGTACCTTTGGCAAGCCATTGTGATGTCGATAAACAGAAAGGTCAATATAATTAACCATAACAGCTTGGTGTTGGTGAATATACCACGTATATGGATATTGGAGATAATAGTAGTATCGAAGCCACTCGGCAAGTTTCTCAGGATCATTCTCATAGTATGGGCCATCAATAACAATATCGAAAAAGGAATAAGCACGAACAGGAAACTTACCGAGGTAAAGAAGGACGTGATCTGGATCGGGGTACGGGTATCCGTTAGCAGTAGGCATGGTCGATCGATCAATACCTTTTGTTTGGTGAGGAACAAGAATATGTATAACAACATTAAATACGTGGGATTTATATATCAGGAAAGTGTACATATAATAGGAAACCATATCTTCAACCCCTATACGGATTACGGAGTAATATTTACTCTTATTCAATAAAACTTTAAAACTACCGCTAGAGGCATTTTATTTTGCGTACTCAAAAATCCTTGCATACTAAGGGATAAATCCTCACCTTTCATCTATTTTGATCTTGTGGTTAACCTAAGATTTAATATGTCTTTATGATTTAAGATCATTTGAGGACAAAAGATTATTTACATACTAAGGGATCAATCTCCACCATCCATTTTTATTTGATCTAATGGATAAGATTAATCCAACAATTTAAAAAACCCACTTTCATCATTTATTTCAAATATTAATAACTTTCAAACAGTTAATCGTTAAACGAAAAAAAAAATATCATTGCGACGAGCATTTAATTATCTATCTATAGATAGGCACTTTGATATACTTTCGACAATTTTTTTTTTTTTTTCGTATTTTTCACGTTTTTTTTTTAAGTTTTTCGTTTTTTTACGTTACAGAAATTTGCATTAAAAAATCATATATGATAAAACACTAATTTGAATATCACATGTGATATTAGTGTAATATCATATATGATATGTAATATCACATGTGATATTAGTGTAATATCACATATAATATTACATATCTATCACATATGATATTACATATCATATATGATTTAACACACATGTGATATTTAATTTAGTGTTTTATCATATATGATTTTTTTCATGCAAATTTCAGTAACGAAAAAAAATAACAAAAAAACGTGAAAAAAACGATTTTTTTTTCTTTTTTCGAAAATATATCAAAGTGCCCGTCTATAGAAAGATAATTAAATGCTCGTCGCGATGGTGTAAATATTTTCACTTAACGATTAACGGTTTAAGAGATATTTAAATTATAAAAAATAGGTGAAATAATAAAATGCTTTTAATCTCAGCCATTGATTTCTTTTTAGATGGATGGTGGAGATGAGTCCCTTGGTATGTGAGAAAATTTTGGTATGTAAAATAACTCTACTCCTAAACCTAAGTCCATGTTTTTTTCTTGTTTTTTTTTTTTTTTTTTTTTTTTTTTTTTTTTTTTTTTTTTATCTTTCTTATTTATTTACTCATTATTTGTCTTTTTTTAATCACTTTTTTAAATTTCACGTTTTTTTATTTTTTTTATTTTATTTTTATTTTTTTTCGTTTTCGTCAGTTTTCATATTTTTTTTACGTTTTTGTCCGTTTTTTCCGTTTTTTATACTTTTCCTTTGTTTTCATACGCTTTCGTCCTTTTTCATATGTTTTCGTCCGTTTTCTTACAATTTCGTCTGTTTTCGTCCGTTTTCATACATTTTCGTCTGTTTTCTTACGTTTTCGTCCGTTTTCAGACGTTTTCGTCAGTCTTGTTACGTTTTCGTCTGTTTTCTTACGTTTTCGTATCTTTTCTTACGTTTTCGTCCGTTTTCTTACATTTTTGTCCGTTTTCGTCCGTTTACATACGTTTTCGTCCATTTTCATACGTTTTCGTCTGTTTTCTTACATCGTTGTCCGTTTTCATTCGTTTTTGTCTGTTTTCTTATGTTTTCGTTCGTTTTCTTAGGTTTTCGTCTGTTTTCTTACGTTTTATTCTGTTTTCTTACGTTTTCGTCCGTTTTCTTACGTTTTCGTCTGTTTTCATGCGTTTTCGTCCGTTTTCTTACGTTTTTATCCGTTTTCATACGTTTTCGTCCGTTTTCTTACGTTTTTGTCCGTTTTCATACCTTTTCATCTGTTTTCTTACGTTTTCGTCCGTTTTAAAACGTTTTCGTCTATTTTCTTTCGTTTTCATAGGTTTATATACGCTTTCGTCCGTATTTTTACGTTTTCGTCCATTTTTAGACGCTTTCGTCTGTTTTTCAGACGTTTTCGTCCGTTTTCATACGTTTTCGTCCATTTTCATCCATTTTTATACGTTTCCGTCCGTTTTCAGATTTTTTTTCCCGTTTTTATACGCTTTTCATTTGTTTTTATTCGTCTTTGTCCGTTTTCATACGTTTTTGTCCGTTTTCATACGTTTTCGTCTGTTTTTTGCATTTTTATACGTTTTCTTCTATTTTCGTATGTTTTCATGCTTACTATTAAACTTTATTATATTACATGTCTAATATCAATTGTGATATTTTATTAAAAAAAAAAAAAGCTAAATCACTTGTGATATTTCATAAACAAACAAATATGTTTTTTTAACCTTTAATATCACCTGAGATATTTCATTGCTCTGTATATTTTTATATATTATCACCTATGTGTTTTCTAATATTTTTATAATTTTCAGTTACAAGATAGTTTTTGTGCCTTTCATCGCAATTGACTTGCGCATATTTTTTTTAATGCAACCAATGTTATCTATCACTTGTGATATTATACTCGTAGTAGAAATAAAAGGGCTAATAATTGTTTGATTTTAAGAATATGTCAAGTCTTTATTTTCATAGTTTGCTTCATTTTTATTCATTTTGATATTTTTAAGTGACACTTATTTATCTCTCGTGATATAACATTGTAAGAAAGATGAAGAGTATTACACTCTTCATCATGTATGTGTTATCAGTTGTAATACTCAACTAAGAATGCGAAATATTAAATTCATACCAAATGTGATAAGAATTTTGTATTTTACCAAGTATATATGAAAGAAATGATAATAAATATCACTTATTATATTATTGTGACGATTCTGTACATTTTTTTTATTTTTGTTTTTGACAGTATTTAGGAAGATTTTTGTGTTTTATGATAATATGAAATATTATAAAAGGTGTTTAACTGAAAATAAGAGATGTTATAAAACTTTTGTTAGACTTATGGTGGATTTTTCTATTTAATGGATACATTGTGCTTGTTTCGATAGGTTTTATAGCGAGATTTAAAAATATCTATGGTTGAATCAGCAAACTAAAGAAGCTATGGTTGAAGAAAGCACACATCTTTATAAACAAACTGAGTACGCTCAAACACCTGTGATATCACACATGATATCACATGTGATATAACCTCACTTGTGATATCACATGATATCACAGGTGATATCACAAGTGATATAAATTCTGATATCAGACATGTTATCACCGGTAGTATCACACATGATATCACAAGTGTATCACCGGTGTTATCACTCATGATATCACGTGTGATATCACAAGTGAGGTGATATCACCTGTGATATCGCAGGTGTTTGAGCTTCCTTAGTTTGTTTATAAAGATGTGTGTTATCTTCAACCATAGCTTATTCAGTTTGCTGATTCAACCATAGATATTTTCAAATCCCGCTATAAAACCTATCAAAACATGCACAATGTATCAATTAAATAGAAAAATCCACCACAAGTCTAACAAAAGTATCATAACATCTCTTGTTTTCAGTTGAACAACTTTTCTAATATTTCATAATATCATAAAACACAAAATCTTCCTAAATATTTTCAAAAACACAACCATCACATTCTTAGTTTAGTATCACAACTGATAACACATACATGATGAAGAATGTAATACTTTTAATTTTCCTCACAATGTTATATCACAAATGATAAATAAGTGTCACTTACAAATATCAAAATGAAAACGTCTGAAAACGGACAAAAACGTATAAAATCGAATGAAAAACGTATAAAACGGCCAAAAACGTCTGAAAACGGACAAAAACGTATAAAACGTATGAAAATGGACAAAAACGTATAAAAACGGACGAAAACGTCTGAAAACATACCAAAACGTCTGAAAATAGATGAAAACGTCTTAAAATCGACGAAAACGTAAAAAAACGGATGACAACGTCTGAAAACGGACAAAAACGTATAAAAACGGACGAAAATACATGAAAACCTAAAAAATAAGACAAAAACGTATGAAAATGGCCGAAAATGTAAGAAAACAGACGAAAACGTATGAAAGCATAAAAAACGTCTGAAAATGTATGAAAAATGGACGAAAACGAAAGAAAACGGATGAAAACGGACAAAAACGTATTAAAACAAACGAAAACGTAAGAAAATGGACGAAAATGTATGAAAACAAACGAAAACGTATGAAAACGGAGGTAAATGGGCGAGAACGTATGAAAATCGACGAAAACGTATAAAACGGACGAAAACGTCTGAAAACAGACGAAAATGTCTAAAAATGGACGAAAACGTAAAAACGGTGTATGAAGACGGACAAAAACGTCTTAAAACAGACGAAAACGTATGAAAACGTACCAAAACGTCAGCAAACGGATGTAAACGTACGAAAATAGATGAAAACAGACGAAAACGTCTGAAATCATACTAAAACGTAAAAAAAACGGACGAAAACATATAAAAACAAACGAAAACGTATGAATACAGATGAAAAAGTAGGAAAGCGAAAAAGAAAAAGAACAAAAAAAGAACATTAATTTAAAATAAAAACGTGAATTCCAAAAAAAAAGGAAAAAAAAAGAAAAAAAATATTAATAAATAAGAAAGACAAAAAAACAAAGAAAAAGGAGAAAAAAAACATGGACTTAGGTTTTCATATTAAATCTTAGGTTTATCCCCACCATTAGATCAAACTAGATGAATGGTGGGGATTTGTCCTTTGGTAAACACCAAAATAAGAGTAAGCATTTGAAAATTCCTCCCGGCAAGTATTAATTGTTTTTTAATGTTTATATGGATAATACAATTAAAAAATATTATATTTACCAAAATTACTCTTTTAAGTAGCGAATTTAAAAAAAAAATACTACTAATGTTTACATTTTTGTCTTTATGTCAGTTGGAAAAACTTGTGATTACCATTTTACCCTTTGGATTTTTGAAAATTGCATCCACCGTTCCTAGGGTAAATCACACAAATGATCCCTGTCGTTTGAAGAAAATTGCATCCACCGTCTTTATAATTTTTTTCGATTTTTTTTTCAAAATATGTTTTTCGAATTTTTTTTCAATTTTTTTTTCGGAATTTTTTTGTCAAAAACTTTTTATCGTCCTATTTTATGTATTTTCTTCCGTTTTTTATTTTCGATTTTTTTTCAAATTTATTTTTGGATTTTTTTTTCAACATATGTAAAAAAAATTCGGTCTCATGTGATTTTTTTTTTCAGAAACTTTTTTTTTATTCACAAGTGAAATTTTTTTATCGAAAAACATTTGTTTTTTTTGTCACGAAAAAAAGTTTCTAAAAAAATTGTAACAAAAAATTCTGAAAAAAAAACTATTGGAATATAATTTCGGAAAAAAAAATTTGAAAAAAATTTCGGAAAAAAACAAACGAAATAAAAAATTTTGAACAAAAATTTCGAAAAAAAGGGTTAGGGACAGTGGATGCAATTTTCTCCAAATGACAGGGACCGTATATGTAATTTACCCTAAGGACGTTGGCTAAAATTTCGCAAACCCACAGGAACCATTTAAGTAATTTAGAAGGGTAAAATTATCATATGACTCATATAAAGACAAAATGTCAATTAGTACTCACAAGAGCATTTTTTTTAGTTCGCAGCTTAAAAGAGTATTTTTGAACAAGTATAATGATTCTTTTTAATGGTATTATCCCATGTTTGTATTTTGGCTTAGATGTATGATGTGTTAATCTAGCTTGTAGGTATAAAAGTGTCCAATTCACTATTTATATTACTTGTATTTTTTGATAGTAATTACTAATTATGATTTGTTTTCCTACTTTATTCTTATAATAATAATCAAAGGAATTGATTTGCACACATTAAAAATTGATTGGAACACTTTTATTCATGCATTAGATACTTGTGCATTATTAATATAACTGTTTCTACATTTTAGTGTGCAAATAATAAGTTGGAGAGTGCAAATTATCTCCTTATAATCAAACATGCATTAATTACTCATTCTTATTTTTTTGTCTTTTTGGTAACCATGATTTCTGACATTTTGGCCAACTAATCTACGAAGTTTGAACCCACCGCCACACAGACTCAAACCAGGTAAAATCGTACAAAATACGTATTAAAAAAAGTTTTTTTTAAGTATTAATAAATTTTTTTAACCTTCACGTTATGAGGGCCTAATTTTTTAATTTTTCATTTTTTAAAAAGTTTATTATACTTAAATTTTTAAGCCAAAAATTTAAGTATCATAAACTTTTTTTTTAAGTGTTAATAAAAAAAATTGAGGCCCTCATGTTGTACATAAGCCCAAAATTTAAGTATAATAATTAAGAAAAAAAATAGTTTTCTTAGGCCCTCACATTATACATAAGCCTAATTTTAAGTATAATTAAAAAAAATTAAATGTTTTTTTTTTAACAGTTTTTCTTTGTTTATAAAAAGTTTTTTTTTTTTTTTTTTTTTTTTTTGTTCGTTACATAAATCGTCCTGGTGGTTTGCTAAAACATTTGGAAAGTCAAAAATACCCTTCAAGTTAACGGTCAACTAACATAATTATTGGTCAAATGATCAAACCCGTAATGGGTCAAAACCACGAGGACATGACTCGTCAAAAAAAAAAAAGACACAGGGACATTCTCTGCAAGATCCGATAAACCTTAAGGATTAATTATGTAATTAACTCTAATTTATATTAAACTCAGTCAATCGCAATAACCATTCAATTAAACAATCATAGGTTATAGGTTTACCTATATTCGTAAACCTAAATTCCCAAACTTAAACTAATTCAACCTAATTTCTTAATTTAACCTAAATTTGTGTCAATTAACACCCTAATCATTGAGAATAAACATTCAATTCAGACAACTATCGGTTAAATTAGAGTTTATACAGCTTCGATACCTATTTTTCCAAATTTTAGCCCTAATTTCTAAAATTAACCAACATTTTCACAAATTAACACCATAATCAATCACATATCACATCCAATCAAACAAAACAACTGTTAAATTGGTTAAATTATAGGGTTTAGGCAGTTAAAAACCTAACTAACAAATAACGAAGAATAACAACCAATTAAAAAATTGTGAATAATAAAATAAATAAATAAAAGTCGTCGTTTAATGAGAGGTTTAAGTTTGTTTCTTAAACATTCACTACAACAAAATAGTAACTTACTCACACTTATTAGAGCATGTAGCCACACTTTAAAGTGTGAAGAATAAAAAAGTTCACACTAGTAGGCGTGTGAACCAATTGGGTGTAGCAAATATTTTCACACTTTTATGTGTGAAGCTTTATGAATATTTTTCACACTTTTAAGTGTGAGGGTTTTAAAACAATTCTTCACACTTTTAAGTGTGATGATATTGTTTTGAAATAATTCTTCACACTTTTAAGTGTGATGCTTTTGATTTTAAAATAATTCTTCACACTTTTAAGTGCGAGATTAAAATTCTTCACACTTTTAAAGTGTGAGGATTTTGAAACAATTATTCACACTCTTAAGTGTGAATATCTTAAAAAAAAAGTTCACACTTCATAAAGTGAGAAGAAAAAAGCGTGTAGAAATGACAATTTTGTTGTAGTGATTGTCGTTTTGGTGTTTTGTGTTTTTTTTGTTATTTTAGTCGTGACAGGTGATATAGAAGACAAGTTTCTATATTATAAAATTTGGAGGATGAGAATGATGTTTGACTTGGTTTATATAGAAGTTATTTGAAAATGGTTTTGTAGACATTATTGTTTTATGTTTTTCTGTCTCAAAATAATTGTTCATCCACAAAAATCATAGTTTAAGAAAAATATTATTAATACAGCTTTTTGTTTTCCTTATTTTTTACATGATGAAAGTTTTTCCTCAAGTAATTAATTTTTAACTTTTATAAAGTTTGTAATAATAACTACAAGTGAGTGTAATATGGTAATCTTTATCTAATTTTTCTATCTATAGTTAAAAGTGGACAATTATTTTGCGACAACCTGAAAAGGAAACGTGGATGATAGATTTAGGCGAAGCGAGTATCAATTTTGGTTAGGTATAAGCTTAACAAGTGTCGTGAGGGTGCTAGTTTATATGACTAAATGTGGGAGTTTTCAAGAGTGTGAATGGACAAGAACATCATTACGAAGACATGAAAAAATCATGTTTGTTTATGAGTATAAAATTTGATGATTCATTACACTGAATCACTTACTACACAACAAACGATACTTTCAATGGATGTTGTTAGAGGTAACACCCTGATAATGTAAGTGTGTTAGTAAACTATTGGCTCAAACTATTTACGTATTTTATTTGTTTCGTTAAAATGATTTTACGTTTGTTATCGACAAAACATTAGAAGATCGTAAAATATAAATAAACGTTTTTACGGCTTATTTGTATTAACAAAAATCATGTTTGTTTACGAGTATAGAATTTGATGTTTCATTACACTGAATCACTTACTACACAACAAACAACCCTTTCAATGGGTGTTGTTAGAGGTAACCCCCTAAGGGTTAGTGCCAACCCTTCTAAGCCACTTTTATCCACTTTGTGGATAGGAAAAGACAGATTTTACCATTTTTTGTTCTGTATTTTCTGTCTGTTAATACTTTTGACTTATCAATTTTATATTTTAAATTTATTAGAGGTCCCTTGCTTTTCTTTTCATTACAACTTGATACACAATCATAATTACATAGTAGCCCTTTGTTCAATTCATACCAAACAAAACAAAAAGTTCGATCATTAAACGCTAAATTATCAATTACATTCCATCATATCATAATAACCAAACATGATTATAATTGAAATGAATCACTATATTGTTTCATTTATTTCATTATGACGTTCATTCTATTACATTGTTACTTCATTCCGACATACCAAACATACATGTTTATTGAATAGTAGATTGTGAAAAGTTTTATTCCGGCTTGTTCATTTTGATAGTAATCATTCATATAAAAAATATTGACAAACGTAATTTTAAGGGTATGTTTGGCGAAATGGGCTGGGGCTAGGGCTGGGCCTGGGGCTTGTTTGGAGTTTGGCTGTCGATTTGAATAGATTTAATGATTTTCCGTGGGGTTCTTGGTGTTGGTCTTTCGTTTATACTACTATTAAGAATTATGCTTTTAGACGTGCGCCAGACACAAACAAAGATGTTGCGCCAGACAAAACCAAAGATGTTGACAATCAAGTTAATGGTAAGTTTGGTAAGATGGCCAATAAGGTTATTAGTAAAATTAAAGGCAAGGCGATTTCTGAGAAATGTGGAGAATTACCTGTGTACAACCTTTATGGATTTGTATGGGGTTTTAAGGTATGTTTTATATAATCTATTATACTTCAATTCATATATTATTAGCCATTTTTAATTTTCATGTATGTATTTTTAGACGTGGATACAAGAGACTTTACCAGACACTAGTGAGTGGTGGATAAAGGAGCCTGATACTATTACTAGAGGCATTCGTTGGTCAGTGCAAAAGAGGTTTGAGAAACGTCATTGTAGGACTCTATTTCTAGATTTTGATCATGACGTAAGCTATATATAATGATTGTTTTCGTTTTTTTTTTGCATATAATTTTATTAATAATTGTTTTATTTTGTAGTTTCAACAAATTGAGCTCCCATTTGCTCCAACAGAACGAGAGAATCAATGTTATTTTTGGGTACAAAGCCATAGTTATTTTAGTGATCCGCGATCAATTGGTATTCCCAAACCTGTCACTAACAGGAATTGGAATCATACAATTAAACCACCATGGCCCAAGGCATCTAAGCCCTCCCATGGTGATAGTAGTCGATTGAATGCCATTGAGTGTTATGTCACCTAACGAATTGTTAATCAGATTCATTTCTTTATCTTGTTTGGTGCGTAATCGTCTAAGGATAGCCTTTTGTACCTCACTTGGGTCTTGAGCCATAGTGTTTGTGTGAAAATGAGTGATACTTGAGAGAGTGTGATAAGAAGTTGTATGACAAAATGCATGATGATAAGTGGGTATTTATAAGGGAAAAGTAGCTGTTAGAGCATTTAGGTCAGTTTGGATGTGACAATTCGACTTTTGCGCTCCGTGTCAGCTTTATTTCAGTTTTTTAGGTGACAAATCGACTTTTTTGCTCCGTGTCAACTTTATGTCATTTTGTTAGGTGACAACTCGACTTTTGCACTCCGTGTCAGCTTTATGTCAGTTTGGATGTGACAACTCGACTTTTGCGCTCCGTGTCAGCTTTATGTCATTTTGTTAGGTGACAACTCGACTTTTGCGCTCCTTATGTCTGTTTGGATGGGACAACTCAAAATTTGCTCGCCATGCTAAAATGTGTATATAAAGATGGCTTTACTGATTATCAAATCTAAAAGATGGTTATTCATGAATGGAGAAGTGAGGGGGAACTCGATATTATTGATGCAATATATGGTGAATCCGGTGATGAAGATGAGTTGCTTTTTTCAATTAGACTACATCATTATGGTACATTTTCTAGAAAATTTGGTTCTATCACTTTCGACGATGGTGTATATACTTACGTGGACTTTCTAAGTATGTCCACTTTTTGCCTGAATGAAATGCATCAGCTTATGAAGGAGTTAGGTTATGATGAAGCTACCTCTAAATACTTCTATTTCCGAAAACCAAACCATAGTTTGGATGAAGGTCTAGTACGTTTACTCACTGATACTGATGTCCGTTGTGATATGTTCCCATGCATCACACTTGATGATAAAATACTTGATGTTTTTGCCACGCGTGTTGAATTTACTTCTAATGAAATTTAGATAGGAATGCTTAGCCTGAATGTGATTTTTGTATGTTTGTTTTAATTTCAATGTAATCGGTCTATCATATTCTATTTGAATGTAATTCTACTTGAATGTAACTTTGTGTTGGTTTTTTTATTGTACGGAATAAGAGCTGAAGATATAGTTTGTAACTCTGTTTAATGTATTTTGATTTCAATAAAAGTTACTCTATTTTGCTAATAATGAGTTGCAAGATATTAAGGTCAATATTGATGTGGCATGTGAGATGGGTATTCCTATTGATGAAGAAGAGTCTAAGAAGTGGCCTCAAGACTTGCAAAACTATTATAAAGACAAATGTGTGGCTATGCAGAAGAGTGAAAAGAAAGACACATTATGATTATTTTACATATTGTTGTTCATATATATGGTGTTTGATTTGTCGTTTTTAATTTGTTTCATCTTATATGCATATGTATTTACAATTTCAGACGAACGAGCCTCATGAGTACCCGTCCCTCCTACAGAGCTTTCATGATCAGCATTGCAAGGACGGGGTATGGTTGCAGAATGAGGCACATGTTCAATACGTAAGTACCGTTCTTTTTTTTCTTTTCAAACATGCACTTTAATTATTTGTTGATACATAATGTAGTAACCCGACTAATATGTTATTTTTATCATTTTTTTCAACTTTTGTAGGAAGAGATGACCCGCCTACGGGATCTGGGAGCGAACAACCCTACCGGCGTAGCTTACAACGACGAAGAGATACTTTCTATTGTTATCAAGGGCAAGCAGCGGGGAAAAGTCGCTGGTAGGGGTAGGGTGTTAAGCGGGAAGACAAAGTTACCCATGGCGCCTCCAGGTTCGTACAGTGGGCCCGAGATTGACGAGATATTTGCTGGTAGAGAAAAGAAGATCGAGGAGGCTAGAAAAGGGACGAAGGTCGTGGCTAAAAGGTGTCCGTGACTAAATGCCCCGATTCTTGTAATTGATCCTTAAAAAAGACCGTATTTAGATATATATACACATCATTACTGTTATGTTAATTTTAAAAACAATGTGTATTTTGATAGAATTAATGTAAACAAGAAATTTAGTTAGGGTGTGTTTGTTTCATTAAGATATTTTGTGTCTGAATCTGACTATCATCTTAGTGTTAAGAGGTGGTTTTAAAGTCTGAATCTGAATGAAATAATATTGTTTATTTTTTTATAATTGTTTGAATGGTTTTAATTGTCTTTTTTTAAAGTATATATTGAAGGGATAATCAAAAAATGCTTCAAACATGCCTATTATTGTTAACGTATATAACAATTTTTTTTATATTTTTTATCCTTTTTGAATTTTGACCGTTGTGTGTACCCGTTACCTGCTAAACTTGTATCGTTAGTCTTTTATACTAACGGTCGTCAGTAATAACTTAAAATTTGGTTTTATTACGTTTTATCCATTTCTATATGTTTTCATCAATTTTTTACATTTTCGTCCGCTTTTATCCGTTTTTGTCCGTTTTAAAACGTTTTAATCCGTTTTTGTATGTTTTTGTTCATTTTGTATATTTTCATACGTGTTTATCTGTTTTTTTACATTTTTGTCCGTTTTTATATGTTTTTACCCGAGTATTATGTTAAAAATAATAATGAAACTATAATTTCTATCACGGCACTACAAGAATCGACACTTTTAGCCACGGTGAAAAAGTTATGGCTAAAGGTGTATTTTGATAGAATTAACATAGAAAAGAAATTTAGTTAGGGTGTGTTTGTTTCATTAAGGTGTTTTAGGTCTAAATCTGACTACCACATCTTATTGTTAATAGGTGATTTTAAAGTCTGAATCTGAAATGAAATAATGTTGTTTGTTTTTTTATAATTGGTTTTAATTGTTTTTTTAAAGTATATATTAAAAGGATAATCACAAAAAATGCATTGAACGTGCCTATTTTTGTTAACTTATATAAAAAAAATAATATATTAAACTTTTAGCCACAGTTTAAAAACGCTTTAGTCGTCGTTGAAAGTGATTGTCAAAGAAAAATAGGTGAAAATTGCTTATGTTGCGGCACGGTGAGTGTTTGGTCGTGGTTAAAAGGCGTCGGTGACTAAATGCACCGATAAAAAAAACAAAAACCGTATGCAGCTATATATACACATCATTATTGTTATGTTAGTTTTTTAAAAAGAAGGTGTATTTTGATAGAATTAACATAGAAAAGAAATTTAGTTAGGGTGTGTTTGTTTCATAAAGGTGTTTTAGGTCTAAATCTGACTACCACATCTTACTGTTAATAGGTGATTTTAAAGTTTTGTTTTTTTATAATTGGTTTTTATTGTCTTTTTTTATTAAGTATATATTAAAAGGATAATAAAAAATAATGCATCGAACATACTTATTTTTGTTAACTTATATAAAAAAATATATATATATTAAACTTTTAGCCACAATTTAAAAACGCTTTAGTCGTCGTTGAAAGTGATTGTCAAAGAAAAATAGGTGAAAATTGCTTATGTTGCGGCATGGTGAGTGTTTGGTCGTGGCTAAAAGGCGTCGGTGACTAAATGCCCCGATAAAAAAAAAAAAACCGTATGCAGCTATATATACACATCATTATTGTTATGTTAGTATTTAAAAACAAGGTGTATTTTGATAGAATTAACATATAAAAGAAATTTAGTTAGGGTGTTTTGTTTAATTAAGGTGTTTTAGGTCTAAATCTGACTACCACATCTTACTGTTAATAGGCGATTTTAAAGTTTTGTTTTTTTATAATTGGTTTTAATTGTCTTTTTTTCATTAAGTATATATTAAAAGGATAATAAAAAAATGCATCGAACATACCTATTTTTGTTAACTTATATAAAAAAAATAAAATAATATATTAAACTTTTAGCCACAGTTTAAAAACGCTTTAGTCGTCGTTGAAAGTGATTGTCAAAGAAAAATAGCTGAAAATTGCTTATGTTGCGGCCTGGTGAGTGTTTGGTCGTGGCTAAAAGGCGTCGGTGACTAAATGCCCCGATAAAAAAAACAAAAACCGTATGTAGCTATATATTTACACATCATTATTATTGTTATGTTAGTTTATAAAAACAATGTGTATGTTAATGTAGACAAGAAATTTAGTTAGTTAGATCCAAAGGTACTTAAGATTATATATATATGTCGTCCCATGAAAATCAAATATTTTTAAGAGAAAGTAAAATGACAATTGTTAAATAGTAGTAGTACATACCAACAGGAACACATGTAGTTAAGTAGTTATTCAGTTCAAATTCAAAATAAATGAACAAAATAAAAAGAGAAAATTTCTTAAACGAACACTTTTTACTGCTACTTTATACATATAAACCTCGCATATACATTTTTCTAAAATGAACTTTTCAATATTATCCGTTAGATTCCTACCATAATAGGTTTTAAACCGTACACGTGTATAACCAATTCCTGGGCGTGGGCGAGGCGAGAACCTAGGCGAATGAGTGTCTAGGGCGAGAAGTTTGGGCGTGGTACAAACCATTCACAAGTGAGGGCGTGTACAACTAGTTCTGGGCGTGCCCTGGGCGAGATTGCTCCAGACGAGGGCCTGGGCGTGTGTGGAGTTGCGAGGGCGTGGCCTGGGCGTGGCCTTGGGCGTGGCCTGGGCGAGGGTTCTAGGCGGAGGAAGATGAGGGCTAGGCGAGGGTATGGGAGGAAGCAGAGGCGGACATAAAATTTGTTTAGAGGCGATGAACAATCTTTTTTTAGGAACCACCTTATAACTATGCTAGGAACCACCTTACAAGATTTTGATAAAAGAAGGAAGACAGAAAAAGAAATAAAATCTAGCCGGAAACGATGCCGGATATTTTTTTACCAGTGAAAACGAAGAAGACACAAGCTTCTTGAAAAAAGAAATTAATTATGGGATCCCATTAACAATAAGTGGATAGGGTATGAGGTAAGAGAATGGTCAAAAAGTAGTGGTACCACTAATATACTAAGTAATATCTTTTCTATTTTAATGAATATTTAATATATAATTTTATTATAAAACTTATTTTTTCTAATATGCATAAGGGTTATCACAGAAAACTTACAAATAAAAAAAAAAAAAAAAAAAAAAAAAAAGACATAGGGATAAGATGTGATGAATTTTTGAATGGGGCATGAGAAATACCCATATGTATGGATGAAAAGAATAAAATGGTCCCCTATACATGAAAAGAAGAAATTGGTCCCCTATGCATGATGTGACATTTTTTTGTTCATTTTTGTAAAATGTTGAAAAAAGGTTTGTATTTGTAAAATATGTATTGAAATGGATTATTTAGGTAATTTGCTTAAATAACAACTTGACAGTGCCTGCCAGCTAAGCATACATTTTACATAGAGTTCTTCTATATACTGTACTATTTAACTTCATGACATGCAATAATCAAAAATAAAAAATAAAAATAGTAATAATCTTTCAGTTCATCACCTTTTGCATTATATTCAAGAAACCCTCACTCACTCGTTTCTTAATCAGTCAATAATACAACGTTGAAAATACAAGAAACTAAGTAAACACATTGATCAAGAAACCCTTTACAATCTTTTCTTTTGTCAAGAAATTAAAATTTGAACAAGAATGAGTCTTGTTCATCAAGAATTTGTGACGTTGTCGTCACCGGGTATTCGTATTGAGGAGTGGCAGGAAGCTGAGGCTGCGGCGCAGAAGATCACGGAAGAGTTTTGTCCCACGATAATGGCTGAAAACTATAGAAAAGGAATCATTAATTATTCTGGATGTCCAAGACGTTGATGTCACGTGTGATGAGTAGCAAGAAAAGCTTGTGGGTAAAAGTGGTCACGAGATACAAGTCCGTGGTGCTATCACATCGGAGCAGTATACAGAGTCAAGTAGTCCTTTACGGAAAAACCAAACTCATCAATATTCAATTGAATTTGTTGTCACGGGTAGATTGACGTACGAAAACTAAATTTTAACAATGTGAAGAGTAATTAATTATGAGGGTAAAGGGGACGATGAGGATTAGGCAACAAGCTATGTGTCATGTTGGTGATGGGTATGGATTTTCCGTCACCAACAAAGACAAACGGATAAGGTAGTAAACGCTTGCTAGAGTGATGTTAGCCAGGTGGTGTCATTAGGGGTGTTCATCGGTTCGGTTATTGGTATGTTCGGTTTGTTCGGTTCGGTTTGTTCGGTTAATTTTTTTTTTGAGTATAACCGAAAACCGAAAACCAAACCCCCAACCAAACCGAAAACCGAACCGAATAACCGAATTTTTTTTTTATTTATTTTTATTTTTTTTTTATAATTTTTTCATTTATTTATATGTATTTTTTGAAAGAAAATGTAATTTTCAAGCTTAAAAATACTATATATATATATATTATAAAAGAGTTTTAATATATTTTTTTAATATAAATATATAAAAATATATATATATTTATTTAATTTCGGTTTTCGGTTCGGTTTTCGGTTGGGATGGCTAAAACCATAACCGATCCATAAACCGAACTTTTATTTCGGTTCGGTTCGGTTTTGGCAATTTCGGTTCGGTTACGAGTTCGATTCGATTATTTTCGGTTCGGTTCGGTTTCGGTTTTCGGTTTATTCGGATATTACCCAACCCATGAACACCCCTAGGTGTCATATGAGTTGTAGTGGGCCTCATGTTGTTATTATTAGGTTGTTGGGCCTAAAGGATGTGTTGGGTTTGGTGTATGACGTGAGCTATTTGAAGACCATAGTGAATTATAGCTTGTCACATTAGTATAACGTGAATTAGTATCATGCAAGAATTTACACCCACTACCATTACCATATTTGCAAAATCCAGTGCGTCCAAAGCTGCGACAAGGTGTTGTGTTACCACGAGTTGATGTTGTTATTACCATGATGAGGGTTGACCCGACCCGAATTGACTCGGGTCGGGTCAGCCCGAATGACACCCCTAATGATGATGATGTATGTCTTTAGAGTGATTCGAATGCAGTATATGTATGGATTTTGTGTTGGAAATACATAATCCAATTAATCTTTGTAAAGGAATAAAGCCATAACCTGTCCTGTTTGGGCTGCAAGTCGACACACCAACAAGCCAACAAGAAAGGGGCGTTTTTTTGGCAGTTAGAAAGTTAGTGAAAGTTAGTTACAAAAACAGTTAATTTCGAAGAGACACAACCCATGGTTTGTCTGAACCATCACGTCTCTTCAATCATGTCTTTTAAGTTTGTATAAATAATTAGGATTCTGTAACAAACAAATTAACCCTTTCAGATTTATATATCAGTTCTGAGTAAAGGGTTCAAACCCATTCACATTATTTTCTATTTGTTGATTCTTGAATGTGATCGCATGAATGTTTGTTTGATCATATCAATCTTGGAAGTTATGCAAAACAAACCTGTGCAAAAGTTTGTTCCTCGGAAACTTTTACAATTAGGGATGTGTTGCATGAGTGTATGATATGATTTTAAAGTTTCAAGCAATATAAGCTTGTTGAGTTTAGCTTTATAAAGAGATGTATTGGTTAAAAGGAAACTCATTTGAGGTTTTATTGGCTTAATCCTGAAAGTTTTGTACGTGGAATATTTTTTGAAAGGTATAGCTTCATTTAACTAAACTACATTTATGATCTTTTGACACAAAAGGATATGTAAAAATTCCGCTATTTTAGATCTTATGATTTTTATGAGTCATGAAAAAAAATAAAATAAAATGTTACCCAAAGATTTCACAGACGCTCACTCACTCACTCACTCCTCGGACCAATTTATATTGATTAGTAGCTCTTACTTCAACGGTTGATAACTGATCTCTACTACTACTACTGTAGATGTATCTAGATATTAACGTTATATATTTTTCTAATGATCTTCAAACTTGTAAAGAATTCCATAGTGTCCTAAAATACTCTCCGAGCAATGTTCTCAAAGCTTGAAAAAGATTTCATGTTGTCCTATATTATTATACGAGCAACGTTCTTTATATATTTACAATGCCTTTTAATGGATTACTATAAAGAGCAAGGTTGGTCAAGGGTTCGATCCTCACCCCTTGCAAGACTGGAGGTCCTTTGCTACCTTTATTGAACCGGAAGCAATCTCTCTACCTTAGGTAAGGGTAAGGCTGTCTACGTTTTAACCTCCCACATACACCGTGAAAGATGGTATTTGGAGTCACTACAACAATCGGATGGACTGGCGAAGAGACTTTCGCCGGGGACACAAAGTCCCCGGCGAAAGTCACTAAACGACAAAATTAAATCTGACGTGGCACATGAATGCGCTGACTTGTTAAGGAAAATTCAACGCACACTTTCTGCGGGGACATGTCCCAGGCGAAAGTATGTTGGATTTTTAACAAATTTTGACCGGATAGTCAAAATTCAACGTAAACTTTCTCCGGAGACTTGTCCCCGCCGAAAGTGTATTTCACTTTTACCAAAATTTGACCAAAGTCAAAAGCATGCTAATTGTTCGAGGGAAAATTCCCGCCAAACCTTTCCCCGAAGACATGTCCCCGGCAAAACCTGCTATTTATAAAAAATACACTTTATTGCAACTATTAATACATAACTAAAACCCCGATGCTTAGATAGTCTTTTCATTACATAAAACCCTAAACTATTTTAAAATTAAAACGACATATCTTTAGTTCCATCGTCTGTCGTTACAAAATATTGGGTCAAAAGAAACGAAGACTTGAATTTTGAGCAGTTGGGTTGTATCTCCAGGTTATCCAACGCTTGAGATTTATTGATGAGACTTGACGAAACATAGCAGATATATAGCTATGGGAAAAATCTGGAAATTACCCATTTTGCAGCAATATTCTGCAAAATGGGTCAGTTACTTTTGCTGGGGACACGTCCTCGGCGAAAGTACAAAAGCAAATTTCATTTTACAACTTTCCCCGAGGACAAGTCCTCGGAAAAAACGAAAACACAACAGTTGCGTCTAGCTTTTGCAGGGGACATGTCACCGGCGAAAAAGATTAGCTCAACAGTGGTAGTCAACTTTGCCGGGGACAAGTCCCCGGCAAAAAGAGTGCCACGTCGTACTACTAATTTAATTAGGTGATTAAATTAATATTTAAAAACAATTTTCCCCGGGGACTCGTCAACGGCAAAAACGGATGCCATGTCGGACATGTTTGACCGGTGACAATTGACTGTGGGTCCCACATGTCCCCGGGAAAGGCAGTAACAAGTCCCCGGGGAAAGTATTCCCGAGAGGGTATTACCGGGGAACTTTCGCCGGGGACTTGTCCCCGGGGAAAGCTTTCACAAAGGACTTGTCCTCGGCGAAAGCCCTGATATTTCGCCTGCGAAAATCACGATTGTTGTAATGAGTTACTTTTTTGCCCTTTAATGGATTACTAATGCTAGTCAAAGAAAATGACGTTTTGAAGCAAATTATTGATGCATTTGATCGTATCTCAGACGACTTCCTTATGTAGCGTAGATACATTTTTTTGCTGGACTCCAAGGAAGGGTTTTCCCACATTTAGTAGCTCTCAGACAGACCATTCCTATCTCAAGAAATTACATA
The DNA here is from genome assembly GCA_019973895.1 of Chrysanthemum seticuspe. Classification (NCBI taxonomy): domain Eukaryota; kingdom Viridiplantae; phylum Streptophyta; class Magnoliopsida; order Asterales; family Asteraceae; genus Chrysanthemum; species Chrysanthemum seticuspe. The sequence goes on from BPTQ01000009.1 coordinate 326,059,829, forward strand.
AAACATTAGATATTGTTGATGCATAATCTGGCGCGGGCTGGATTCGACGACTCTCCCTTGGCCGTTCGTCATCTTCTCAAGCCCTAAGTAGACCTGTCAACAAAGAGAACCCGTTAGGAGTGGACCCGAGGCCGTAGCCCCGGGGTCCACCTCCGACGATTATGTTAGTATCAGTGCGATGTGATGAGTTAGGGTTAGGGTAACCTGTCATCCGTGTATTGTGTCCTTGAGAAGAAGATCCAGCCATGTATTTATAGGGCATGGATTAGGGTTTAGGCGTAGAGTGGGCCGCTGTCTGCCGGGCCTAACCCATTCTTGGCCCAGTCCGGACTATACGTCCACAAGCCCCCCAAGTTTAGTATGAGATAGCGCATGGCTATGTTATGCTAGACTTAAGTTCTGTTCATGGCCGCGTAGGCCTAATCAATCATGACGTTGCGATTGTGAGAGTGGATCCCGTATGCTGCATCCTGGGTGAGGGCATACCTTTTGTACCAGTAGCGACGCAGCATGGTGCGACAGAAGACGTGCTTCTGTAGCAGAAGTGCGCGCTGTGCGCGACAGAAGACGTGCTTCTGTAGCAGAAGTGCGCGCTGTGCGCGACAAAGAGGTGCGACAGAAGACGTGCTTCTGCGCGCATTACATCCGTCTTTACAACCGACAGAGGACGTCTCCTTTGCGGCAAGATGGTGCGAATATTTAAATCCGTCTTTGTACCGGGCTTGCAATACCTCTTACATACGATCTGCTTCCAAATATACCTGCGTGACGCGTACGGAAGCAGTGGTATATATACCCTAGTAGCCCCCCAAGTTTGGTGGTGCTACTCGTGTAGGAGCATGAAACTTAGTTAATCTGCGAAAAACACTTAATACAAAGATTAAAAGTATATGCCGCGAATCGCAGCGTATAAAACCTAATGAAGTGAAGCAATATATAGCGCATAGCATGTAAACTGAACACATAAGAGAGATGATAGTGCGAATTACCCCTATCGCGAGGTTTTACAAATTACATAAACAATTTATTTATTTATTTTTTTTTATTTATTATTATTTTTTTAATATATTAAAAAAAAACTCGGATGGAGGTACCGTGACCGCGACTAATAGACGCAGATGGATTTATCGTAACCGCATAGACTCGGACGTTTGCGGATGATCGCAGATGTTTATACCACGGCCTTTGTTCAGTGCGCTCATGGCGATTGACTAGCATCGTGGTGTTTGCGCGTACGCGTTCTCTGCGAAGATGTCTGAACGCACGGCCTAATGCGGGTAGATTTATCATAACTGCGTTGTTCGAGCGCGAACAGGCCTACCAACCGTAAAAATAGTATCTGCGCGAATTAATTCGCGGCTAAAAAAAAATAAAATAGCTCCAATCGTGCGGATATTTTCTTAGGTCCGATCGTGCGGACTAAAATATAAAATAGGTCCGACCGTGCGGACTTTTTCTGAGGTCCGATCGTGCAATTTAACAATATGCAATTTAACGTAATGTTTTATTAAATTGACCACAATAGTAAACAAAGAATATTATAGTCTTTGGTCATATATCATTGCTACGACAAACAGTATCAAAACCAATGTGGTTTTTTATTTTTGCCGTAATATTTGACAAAGAAAATAAACCTTTTGGTTTTAAATTATACCAAGGTATTGGTCGAGAAATATATTCTCTTTTCTTATGTATTGCCGTCATTATTAAATACAAGCAAAACAAAGTTTTACGCATCTAACTTAATAAAGTTTTACGCATCTAAAGCGATGTTATCTGGTTGATAAAGTTGTACGCATCTGAAAATCACATCTAAATTGTACGCATTTAATATCACTTTATTAAATTCACATGACGGTAAAGCAAGTTTTATGCATGGCAGAATGTAAAGGTTTTAGAGTTACCGACTTTAGAAATTGATTTATGCTTTTCGGTAATATGAGAACACGAAACATAGTTTATTCGTTGTCCCACGGATGGCGCCAACTTGTTGATGCATAATCTGGCGCGGGCTGGATTCGACGACTCTCCCTTGGCCGTTCGTCATCTTCTCAAGCCCTAAGTAGACCTGTCAACAAAGAGAACCCGTTAGGAGTGGACCCGAGGCCGTAGCCCCGGGGTCCACCTCCGACGGTTAAGTTAGTATCAGTGCGATGTGATGAGTTAGGGTTAGGGTAACCTGTCATCCGTGTATTGTGTCCTTGAGAAGAAGATCCAGCCATGTATTTATAGGGCATGGATTAGGGTTTAGGCGTAGAGTGGGCCGCTGTCTGCCGGGCCTGACCCATTCCTGGCCCAGTCCGGACTATACGTCCACAGATATTGATCAAATAATTAAGTAACCCAAAACCACAAAAAAGAGTTAATTAAGTTAGCAAACTCTTTTAAACTAAATAAACGGTAATCTAGTTGTGTCACAAATGATCATGAGCCTAAACCAGGACATGCCCTCTTATGGAATGTTACTAAAATCACAATCTTAGTTAAAATCCCAATTTCATAAAACTAGTCGGATCAATATAAAATCGGTCACATGATTGTTCGGGTTTGTAATACCAGTTGACAGCCGACCAAGGTCTAAGACAGGCATTTAATCATCTGATTAAGAAAAAATGAATCTAGTAAACGATAATGAGTGACATAAAACATGGATAATTGCGGTAAGGGGTGTTGTCACCATTGTGTCTAGCCTTACGTTTACTCATATTTTTTGAAGTTTACATTCCAAAAAGGGATATTGGAGAAAGTTCGTTGCAATCTTCTGGCATAAACCCTAATTCAAAAATGGCAAGCTTGATTGAAGATTGTTTATCTTAATAGAAGGATTAGCTTGATTGTGTAGATATTATTCAGATCTATTTGGAATGCTCTTAGAGCTACTGATCAATTTAAATTAGTCCTAAATTGGTTGTCTTTGTGAACTTTGGGTAACATATTCTGTTTTTTTGTTTCTTGTTTGTCCATTGTTTCAGGAGTAATAAATTTTCTAATAAAAAGATTATGCCTCGTTATAGGGTCGTTATAGATTGTAGATAAATAAAAAGATTATGCCTCGTTATATTCTTTCATATCTTTCAGAAAAAAGAATTCCACAACTCCTTTTTCCTTGTTCGATCGTCCATGTTCCATCGTCATGAATGGATGATGCTTGCATAGTTGTCATCTTCAAAGCTTGTAGCAAATGAAAATTTGTTGGTTAACAATAGTTTTACCTCACTTGCATCTGCAAGGGTCCACACACAAATAATGCTATTTCTATTACTCCGTATAGCTTACCAAAAGATATAACTAAATCCATTCTAACAATATGCTAGAACAGCTTATACCACGTGCATCAAAGATTGTACCTTGTACATCTTAGTACCTTTAGAAGAAAATAAAAACATAGCCATGCCATAAGAAAGCTTTTCAAGAATAAGCCAATAAGACCTCAAAATGAGTTTCTTTTTAACCAACACATAATCTATAAAGCTACAACTCAACAACGTTATACCACTTGAAACATTAACATCATATTGTACAATGCACATCCATGCACAGCATCTCTCATTGTAAAATTTTCCAAGAAACAAAATCCATACCTATTCAAAGTAAAAATATTGTATTCAATTCGCGCCGAAAAACACCTCGGTCTTCAAAATCACATCCTCATCATTGTCTTTCAAATGGTATGAAGATTGTCCCCTGAACCTACAAAAGTTCAGTAAAATCTTTGATTTTCACACTTGGTGGCAGATAAAATAAACAATTAAAGTTACATAACACAAAAACTGCAAGCAGATATGTGAAGTACATACCCATAATTGTTATTACGTCTACGACAAGGAGGTATGGGCACGTATACCCGCTCAGCGCGCGAGACGAGGTTAGGATTTTGTAGTCTGCTTCTATGTAAAAATGGCTTAGGCATGACCCTTTGAGCATGTGGTTGAGGTAAGTGTCTCAAGGCACCACATGAGTTTGGAGCCTCTACACCGAAAGGTGGCCTAGTTCTTAAAATCTGATTAGGAAAATGATGAAATTCGTTCCTCATGGTTGTTGGAAATGACAACAGCGGTGGTGTTTGCACATACTGTCGGCGAGCAAAATTCAAACTCGCTATATGATCATTCCAATTTCCAGTTAGATCCAATGGTTCTAATGTGGATGAACCTAATAGAGAGTGTCTTTGTCCAACGGTTTGCGAAGTCAACGTCTTTGAAAAAAAATGACGAAGCTCATCATCTACATTATCGTGTTGACTCAAAAGGATTTGACAGAGGTTTTCTGCTCCATAACTAAAGGCACTACGTATACGATTATAGCTTGCTGAAATTTAAAACATAATCATTAGTTTGTGGCGTGTGTCTCATGAGCAAAGTATTACTACTAAATAACAATGACACCATACCTTTATTCACGCTACGCCCAAGGTTATTCTCATTCTTTAACGGGTCAATGATGTTCAAATGCTGTACTGGAAAACCGTTTCCACCACTTTTTGGGATGTAGAATGCGTCAAAACAATATCTTAGAAAATCGCCTTTGAGAATGAGATCATGACTATTTGGTGGTCTCTCCGCTGCAATTTTAGATTTCGTCAAACCAGTGTAGGAAACTAATTTAGTGAAATAGAATATATACCGAAACTAACCTTTGATTCTCGGCAAATAAGATTTTCTAACCGGGCCTATTATACTGATGCAGTAGTTATCCCAATCGAATGCACTAAAGTACTTCAAAAATTTGTATAGAACCTATTATGTAAGCAACAAAATAAATTCAAACTTATTAAAAGTCAAATTGTGGACTTATCGTGTTGATACAGAGAAGCTTTCTGAAATTTACCGATAAAGGGCCGTTTAACGATCTTTTAAATACATTAAAGATATAGAGAACTAAAATCTCCAGCCCGTATGTCGATATAAGTCCTGCATGCGCACCAAGAGTTCGACTTTCGTAATAGCACCATGCCTTAATGAGGATAATGCTTTCTTTAAATAGATGATTTTCCCCAATGACCTGATCAATCTACAAAAGATCATGTAGTTATATATATAAAAGTTAACATACAAAAATATTTGAATTTAATTAATTGGCTTAGTTATAAATGTACTTGTTCCAGAAAACACAGCTTGCAAAGGCCTCCGATTTGGTTGAGTGAAATATCCACCACAATGCTATCGACGATGCATTTCACAAGTTTCACCTGCCACCCAAAAAATTCATTTTCATAAGAACATTTAATGATCGGTTTTAATCATATAACGAAAACACTTTTAACGATTCTTTAAGTGAAGCAATAACTCATGTAGCAATCAAAAAGTTAAAATGAAGATTCATTCTATTTCAAACTTGAAACCTGAAAAATCCAAACTTTGAGATTTGTATACAATTATAGAAAGATTACCTTGGCGTCGACGAATTTGACATCATTAATAACAAAACTTTCTGAGCCATTCTTCTTTTCACTTTCAAGTAGGGATGTAATATCTTTAATGGTATTATCATTGACTGGACCAGACACAGTTAGATCAATATCTCCATCAGGCAGATAGGTTTTCAACGGCACCGATCCATAAGCAAGTACCTAACAAAAGTTCAGATAAGCAATGTATAAATAAGAAGAGATTGTGTTCCCAGCATGAGGCAATTATACGAACATTCATTATTCCTACATGCATAATTTCTGATCATAAATACATTGTTCTTGTTCTGTAGCTTAACAAATAAAGAATAAAACTGTGTTAGCGTCCCAAATTTTGTATTTGCTATACTAGTGCATAACCGTTAATGATTCCCATATGACAAACTCAAATTTCAAGAGCAAAATACGCCAAGAAAATATGTCATTGACAGACTATCATATACACTAGCGTGTAACATAATTGTGTCGATTGGTATTCTATGTTTTAAAGGTAATCAGTCGACTTTCACTAAGTAAAATTTCTTATGTGACTGAAATAGAATGTACCCATCATAAACTTCAAACTTTTATTTCCATTCTAGCCTTAACGGAAATGTGTTCAAATAAGCTTAGTGATAAGATCTAAACATGTCTATGTTTCCATTTCTTACTTGTGATTTGTTTTATAAATATGCAGATTGTTTACTAAAGACGAGGGGCTGGATATGCAAATAAGAAGTTTAGTTCTTTCCTGTCAAGAAGATAAAGAAAAGGGCTACTATGGAACAATGAAGGCTATATTAAGATTGTTATCAGATCATTAGGGTTACAAAACTCTTATGATATTCATATCTTGCTCTATCTTATTTCTGATTCATGGATCATCTTGATTTATCTTTCTGTTTCAATTATCTTATTGATATTAATCTTTCCTGTATTCAAATTATTGTGTAAACTTTCAGCTGGTTAATCCTGCTGACTGATTAATTATATTGTTGATTTAGTTCTTGGTTGTGGTTATAGTTTATGTTTTGATACCATCGCATAAGATGAATGTTTGAAGTAATATAAGCAATTTATAAATAATAAGCGATTGTATTCCCAGCATGAGGCATTTATATAGAGGGTGTTTGTTTAAGGTTATATATGGGCTTATGGGATTATGAGCTTATTTGATTTTGGCTTATATTTAATAAGCTCTAATTTTACGGCTTATTTGGAGATTTGTGGGCTTATATCAGTTTATTATGATATAATAAACTTATATAAGCTCACAAGTCTCCAAATAAACCAGAGGCTTATGGTATATAAGCCGAAAAATGAATAAGCTCATAAGCCACATATAAGCTTAAACAAACACCCCCATAACGATCCGTACCTACATGCATAGTCTGATTATAAATACACTTTTACTAACTAGAGTATGCACGTGCCTACCTTAAAAAATAACTTGTTTTGTTTGCCATCATAACAATTAGAAAATAAAACTTTGTTAGCACCCCAAATCTTTTTTTGGCTATATGACTGCATAACCATTAATTATTGCCATATAACAAGCTTAAATTCAAGAGCATGATACACCAAGAAATTTCTGTCGTTGTGAGCCTATCATATACACTAGGTAACTTGATTGTGTCGATTTGTATTCTGTGTTTTAAGGGTAATTTGCCGACTTATGGCAACTGAAATTTCTTGCTTATTTAACTAATTAAACAGAAAGTACCCATCATAAAATTCAAACTTTTATTTCCATTCTACTCTTAATGGAGTTGAAAGTTTGAAGTCTATATAAGCGATGAATAAGAACAAATGTGTTCCGAGCATGAGGCATTTATATAAAGATCCGTTCCTAGATGCATAGTGTCCGATCATATATACACTTTTACAACTAGAGTGTGCACGTGCATACCTTGAAATTTTTTATTAGTTTGTTTTGTTGCAGAACATATAGTAAATAAAATTTTATTAGCGTCCCGAATTCTGTTTTTGCTATATGACTGTCTAATTGTTAATGATTTCCACATAACAAGCTCAAATTCAAGAGCACAATAGGCCAAGAAATTTCTAAAACTGTAAGACTATCATATACACTAGGTAATTTGATTGTGTCGATTCGTATTCTGTGTTTTAAGGGTACTTTGTTGACTTATGATAAGTTAAATAACTTGCTTATTTAACATAAATAGAAAGTACCCATCATAAACTTCAAACTTTATTTCCATTCTATCCTTAATGGAGATTAAAGTTTGAAGTTTATAAAAGCAATTTATAAATAAGAATGAATGCGTTCCGAGCATGAGGCATTTATATAAAGATCCGTTCCTACGTGCATAGTGTCCGATCATAAATACACTTTTACAACAGAGTGTGCACATGCATACCCTGAAAAATAACTTGTTTTGTTTTGGAACATAACCAAAAAAATAAAGTTATTATTAGTGTCCCGAATTCTGTTTTTGCTATATGACTGCCTAATTGTTAATGATTTCCACATAACAAACTCAAATTCAAGAGCACAATAGGCCAACAAATTCCTAACACTATAAGACTATCATATACACTAGCGTAATAATTGTGCCGATACGTATTCTACGCTTTAAGGGTAATTTTTCGACTTACGCTAAGTGAAATTTCTTGCTTATTTGGCTTAAATAGATAGTCTCCATAAAAAACATCAAACTTTCATCTCCATTTTAGCCTTAATCAGTAATTCACAAAATATTCAGTGTCCTAAATGCATGATTTGCATACAAGGTACCTAAAAATAATCACCTAATTATATTTAGATTGATTTCTTGAACTACTGATGAAACTAGTCACAATAACATATCTATGCGTAACACGTAAACATAGTAACATCTAATCCATATCAATAATCAGTCGCGACGATTCACATACATACATACACACATACATCATTGCATAAGATCTATAAAACTAACAATAAAATCATACGTAATTTTTTTATTCAAAACTAGCTAAAATGATACTTAAAAACTGATCTTACATTAATACCAAGATTTCGCCTAAACAACTCTTCGAGATAATCAATCACTTCAAGTCTTTTTCTTTCTGCTATTGTTGTTGGTCGAAACTCTGCCATGATCTGCTTGGTCACCCTCTCAGCTTCCTGCCACCGCTCAGAACCAATCTCTAGTGACCCATTTTGGGTCACATTTGGATGACGAACATCACCCATTTTCGTAAAGTGATCAAATTTCAAAAAAGAAAAAAAAAAAAAAAAAAAAAAAAAAAAAAAACTAGAAAGTTTTCATGAAGAAATTATGGGTTTTTTTTAATCAATGCAACATGTGATGAAAATTCATGAATTTAAGGTAAAGAAAACAATTTTTGTTTTTGACTTTTTTCTTGAAATTGAATGTGGCATTGACTGTTTTTGTATATATGTGTACGTATGCTTTAACTGCTGAGGTGGCTGGAATTTTTTTTTTTATTTTTATTTTTGGCTTTTTAGATTTCGGTAATAAGCACTAAATGAAATTTAACATAATAAGTATTTTGATAATAATATTTTGGAATTCGTTTAAATGCTTCAATAAATATAAAATACTATTCACTGAATCTGATAATAATAGTCTGTTATTAGACAAATTAAAGAATAATATTACCTCTTTAGAGCATATGTGTTCACATCTAACTTGATAAAAATATTTAATATGTTATCAATATTGAAAGGATCCAATAGTTAACAACCATTCCCCATTTGGTGATACTTTAAAATCTGTAGTTTATAAAATCAGTAGCTGTTATAAGGTGTACTACAAAATATAACTTACAACAATGTCTAATGGATTTTGGAATGTAAGCATACCTTAACAGATAAACTGGTTTACATCGACTTCGAAATTTGAATTTATTATATAAAAAATTCAAATTTATGTGAACTACTGTAATTAATATAGAACATCAAAGCATTTCCATTTGCCTTGTGTATATCTCAAAAGAAACAAAATTTAACAGCACTAATGTTTGACAAAAATAGCAGCACGTACAAATTAAAATGTGTCATACTATTTTGTAAAATCATTTGATAACGAACACTAGCTAAAACTATAACCGGTAAAGCGACATACAATCATAAATGCTTAACGTTTCATTGGGTGTGTTATAAAAATTGAATATAAATGCTTTTAGCTTTTGTTACCAAACAAGTATACAGCCATTAAAGCTAAACGCTCATTGTTCGTTGACAAACGCAATTCAGTCCAACAAAAAGTACCCAAAAGTAATGTCATAGTCGAACAGATTTCTTATTGAAGGGCAAGAAGGTCTATAAACTAAATGTCGTAAAACACAAATAAAAAACAATGTTTATTTATAAGATTAATAATGGATTAATTATGAGATCAAATGTGAAATTTGAAGCATAAATGTACATTGTTATATGATACATTGTGTAAAAATCCGATAATAGTCATTCCAAGATTCACGCGAACACCACCCGCCAAGTTTGGCATTTGTAATGATCTGGAAGCATAGTTGACTCTTCATTGGATGATACATAAGAATCACAAGCATGAAGCTTTCCACATATGCCTTGTTTCTCCAAAAACTGTTCGGCGTTTGTAAGGAGTTTAGGCGCATATTCGAACACCAATACTTTACACTGCAAAAACACAAGACTTAAATGAGTATTCTACAAAGCTTAATGTTTAATAAAAAAAATTGTTTTTTTAATTTTGTCACTAACAAAACGATTATGTTTCTGAAATCGGAAAAAGAGTAATGGCTATTATGCTAAAGTTTAACCAAAAAAAGCGTTAAGAAACAAGTACAACGGTCTTTTTTTCATTTAAATTTCACAAACGGCCCATCAATGGTAATTGTTGCAAATTGATTCAACAAATTGATGGCTCTAAACACATTTGACACGCTTTTGTTTGAGCTAAACTCTAATTTCTTTACCCGTTTGAGATTAAAACACAAGCTAGATCGATCCATCTATAAACAAATGGGTCTCACCAAAAGAGGACCAAAATTGACATGAAAAAAAAGTTCCGGAAAACCTTGGAAAGTTGTAATGCACATGTGGGGGGGGGGGGGGGGGGACATCATCGTTTTTTTTCAAGTGGTATGAAGATATATTGTGCCTTGAACTTACAAAATTTAAAGCAGATATAGTTACATAGTACAAATTTTATAAAGGGAACAAATGTACACCCACTCTGTAGTCGGGTCTTGGCTAGCTTTTGCAGTTTGTTTCTGTGTAAACTTGGTTTGAGTGCAACCCTTTCAGCACATAGTTTAGGCAATTTTCATGGCAGCCTTCGGTTTTGGAGCCTCTGGACCGTAAGGTGGCCTAACCATTAGCATTTGGTTCGGACAATGTGGAAATCCATTACTCATTGTAGTCAGAAATGGTAACAGTGGTGGTGTATACAACACCATCGACGACATAATCCAAACACGCTAAATGATGACTCCAATTTCCAGTTAAATCCAATGGTTTTGAGGTGCAAACCTAGCAGATTGTGTCTTTGTTCAAAGGTTTGCAAAGTCGATGTATTTGAAAAATAATGATGAAGCTCGTCATTTATATTATATTCTTGACCCTTAAGGATTCGACTAAGGTTTTGAGCCCCATAACCAAAGGCACCACGTATACAATTAAAATTTGGTAAAGTTAAAAAAAAACCATTAGTTCCCTAGTTTTGTTGGTACGAGCATGAGTATAAATACTAAATAAATACGAGAACCATACCTTTTTTTACGCTATGCCCAAATTATAATTCTTTAACAGGTCGCTAATGTTGAGATGCTTCACCGGAAATCCATTTCCACCACTTTTTGGGACATCGAACACGTCGAAGCAAAATATAAGGAAATCGCCTCTAAGCATGAGATATTCTAACTGGGACTATTACACTGATGGAGTAGTTATCCCAATCAAATATACGAAAGTACTCCAAGAATGTGTATAAAACCTATCATGTGAACAATAAAAATAACTCAAATCATTTAAAGCCAACATGTGGCCTTATTGGGTAAATATGAAGAAGTTATGTGTAGTTTACCGATAAAGAACCGTTTAATTATCTATGAAAGACGTTAAAGATACGTAGAACTAGAATCTCCAAGCCATATGTCAACAGAAGTCCTGCGTGTGCACCAAGAGTTCAACTTTCGTAATAACACCATGCTTTAATGATAATGATGCTCCCTTTAAAAATATGATTTCTCCCAATGACCCGATCAATCTACAAAAGATCATGATCGCAAATATAAAGAAGTTAATGTGCAAATAGAATATTGTATGTAATTATTTGAATTAGATATAAAGTTTCTTGTTCAAAAAGACACAACGTGAAAAGCCCCCGCGATTTGGTTGGATGAAATATCCAGCCCAAGGTTCTCGACAATGCATTTCACAAGCTTCACCTGCCACCCAAAAAATCATTTCCACAAGTAAAATTATAGGCCAATTTTAATCATACAACCAAAACAATCTTTATTGGATCCCTAAATCTAGAAATAACTTGTGTAACAATCAAAAATTAAAAATATAGACTCATTCTATTTCAAGCTTAAAAAAAACACAATTTGGGCCTAAAAAGTCTAGATTTTGAGATCAATATACATTCAAATAGATTACCTTTACGTTTTTAAGCTGTACATCTAACAAAGTTTCCTAAGTTGTTCTTCCTTTGGCTTTGAAGTAGGTCTGCCTTCTATGTGATGAAATTCTCATTGATTGCATCAGAAACAGTGAGATCAATATCACCACCAGGGATATAAGTTCTCAATGGTACGGAGCCATAAGAAAGTACCTAACAAAAGTTCAAACAAGCAATGTATAACTAGTGAGAGATTGTATTCCGAGCATGATGCACTTATAGAGATTCATTCCTACATACATAGTGTCTGATCAAAACTACACTTTTACAAGCTGCTATGCCCGTGTATACCTTGAAAAAGAACTTGCATTGTTCAGTAGTATATAACAAATAAAGATTAAAAACTTGTTAAGTTCCTGGATCATATCTTTGTTATAGTAGTGCATAACTATCAAATATTCCCATATAACAAGTACGTACTAAATAGCAGAATGCAAGATGTTATATCATCGTAAGAGTATCATAAATGTGGTGATTCCCTGTTTTGTGTCTTAAAGGGTAACTACTCGACTTACACCAAGTGAAATTTCTTGCTTATCTGACTTAAATAGAAAGTCCAAATGTCCAATCACGTTATTCAAACGATCATATCTATTATTGCCTTAATCACACAATAATCAGATTCCTAAATGATATGAATACAGTATTACCTAAAAATAATCAGCTAGTTATATGTTGATTGGTTTCTTGAACTACTAATGAAACGAATCAGACAGCATAACACGTAAACAGAATAACTTATAATCCATATTAATATTCATCAATCACGATGATGCACATTCATAGATACATATATCATTGCATATGATTTATATAACAAATAAAATCATACTTAAAAATGATTTATACATGCACATTGCTAGCTAAAATGACACTTAAAATGATCTTAAGTTACAACCAAGATCGCCTAATCAAACTCTACCATGATCACCTTTGTCATTCTCTCAGTTTCCAACCACCATTGAGCACCTATCTCTAGTGACTCATTTTCAGTCACATTTGGTTGATGAACATCAACCATTTTCAAACACTTATCAAATTTCTGAAAAAATGAAAATACATAACCTTTTACTAGATCATGTGCATCTTGAATTTATGCAAAACGTGTTGAAAAAATATGATTTTGATGTAAAATCAAATAGTGTGACTTTTTGTTCTTGATATGGAATGTGGCATTGATTGATTTGTTTAACTGGATATCTTTTATTTTATTTTTGGTTTTCCTAGATCTTGGCCGGGTGTAATGGTTGGTGATCCACCACCACCACCATCTTTGATCACACATGAACCCCATTACCCCGCTCCTAGACTGCATACGGTCCCCATTTTTGCATTGGTTTGGTGGTCTGTATAAAGTGAGATATTTTTATATGTTTTGTTTGGTGGTGAACAATACACGTATTTGATGAAGGGCATGATGGTGTGCTAAATAATGATGTGACGCTGACATAGAGACGGCGAGTTTGGTAACCATACACCTATTCTTACTTCTATATAAAACATGTAGAATTTTGTCTTAAGTAGCTAGTATTCAATAAACAAAATTTACAACACTTTATTGCATGTATTAATGGACATAATAAGTGGCACAAGTTATTAAGTAAATGGTACAAACACTTGAAACACATTTTCTTAGAATTTTAGTTTTGAGTTAATGATTTTGAGAGTTGCAAAAGTTACATTAATAATCTATAAATGTTATTAGAGTTAATTTACGACATGTAATAAATATAAGACATGTAATAAATATAGCATATGCAAAACATGAATATTAAAATAGGAAAAGTTAAGTTACGTCAAATATTCTCTAAATATCCAATGAACCAATTCTGGTTATCTATTTTTCTTACAAACACAAACAAAAGAAAATCTTTCACTATTTTTTAAAAACTTAAATATCTCGCAAACCGTTATCGTTACGCAAAACGAATAATACCATCGCTACGAGAATTAAATCATCTTTATATAGAGGGACACTTCTATATACTTTTCATGATTTTTTTTTTTTATATCTTTTTCTCAGTTACGTATGAAAAAATATGATTTGTATCACAAATCACATGTGATTTGTGACATGTGATTCAGACGTAACTGAAAAAAAAAATCGAAAAAAAGATCGTCGAAAGTATATCAAAGTGCTCGTTTACTGAAAGATAAAAAAATATTCGTCGCGATAGTGATTTTTTTTATTTAACGAACTACCGTTTGCAAGGTTTTTTATTTTTAAAAAAGATGTGAAAAGTGAGTTTTTTTTTTAATGGGAAATGAGAAGGTAAGATTGATTTATTGAATCTTTAGACAATTGTGATCCTATATTGATCTCAACTCATATTAAGATTGTTTATTTAATGTGTCCTAAATTGGGATACAAGAAATCCTATAAAAACTTGACAACCTTAAAATCCTGGAATACATTTTGAGTCGTTTTAAAATTGAACAACGACACTTAATGAAATTTCAGAGCACTTAATGAAGTTTTGATTTAATAAGTATTCTGATAATGTGGATTTGGGAATTATTCAAGTGCCTTCAATATATGTAAAATTATGTTTTACGTACTGAATTTGATTATAGTAATAATATTGTGTTATTAGTACAGAAGGAAAATATATATATATATATATATATATATATATATATATATATATATATATATATATATATATATATATATATATATAAATAATGTTGCCTCTTTTGAGCATATGAGTTAACATAGAGACACCTTATTTTGCTTACTTAAAAATTCATGCTTATCAAGGGACAAATCCCCACATTCCATCTAGTTTGATCTAATGATGGGGATTAACCTAAGATTAAATACTTAATCCTAAGTTCATGTTTTTTTTTTGTCTTTTTGTATTTCTTGTTTATTCACTTTTTTTTGTCTTTTTTTTTTTTTTTTTTTATTAAATCACGTTTTTTTTATATATTAACGTCTTTTTGTTTCTTTTTTTTACTTCGCTTTATTCACGTTTTTTCTTCGCTTTCATACGTATTCGCCTGTTTTTATCTGTTTCGTCCGTTTTCCAACGTTTTCGTTCATTTTCTTACGTTTTCGCCCGTTTTCATACGTTTTAGTTCGTTTTCATATGTTTTCGTCTATTTTCTTAACTTTTCATTCATTTTCATACGTTTTCGTCCGTTTTCATACGTTTCCATCTGTTTTTTTACGTTTTCATGTATTTTCTTTCGTTTTCATACGTTTTCGTCCGTTTTACACGTTTTCATCCGTTTTAGTCCGTTTTCATACGTTTTTGCCGTTTTTAGACGTTTTCGCCCGTTTTCTTACGTTTTTGTTCGTTTTCATACGTTTTCGTCCCTTTTCTTACGTTTTCGTTTGTTTTCATACGTTTTCGTTTGTTTTCATACGTTTTCATCCATTTTTATACGTTTTCGTCTGTTTTTTTACGTTTTCATGTACTTTCGCCCGTTTTTATACATTTTCGTCCGTTTTCAGACGTTTTCGTCCATTTCTATACCTTTTCATAGCTTTATATACGTTTTCGTCTATTTTTTTACGTTTTCATTCGTTTTCATACGTTTTCGTCCGTTTTCATCCATTTTTAAACGTTATTGTTCGTTTTCAGACGTTTTTTTCCGTTTTCATACGTTTTTATACGCTTTTTATTTGGTTTTATACGTTTTTGTCTGTTTTCAGACATTTTCGTCCGTTTTTTACAGTTTTTTATACGTTTTTGTCTATTTTTACACGTTTTCATGCTTATTATTAAACTTTATTATATTACATGTCTAATATCAATTGTGATATTTTATAAAAACAAAAAAAAAGAAGTTAATGTCTAATATCACTTGTAATATTTCATAAACAAATAAGCATGTTTTTTAAACCTTTAATATTACCTGAGATATTTCATTGCTCTGTATATTTTTATATATTATCACCTATGTATTTTCTAATATTTTTATAATTTTTAGTTACAAGATAGTTTTTGTGCCTTTCATCGCAATTGACAAGCGCATATATTTTTAATGCAACCAATGTTATCTATCACTTGTGATATTATACTCTTAGTAGAAATAAAAGGGTTAAAATCTCTTTAGGTGAATTCTTATTTTGTTCAAAAAAAGCTAATTTAATGCAACAGTTGTTTGATTTTCAGAATATATCAAGTCTCTATTTTCATAGTTTGCTTCCTTTATATTCATTTTGATATTTTTAAGTGACACTTATTTATCTCTTGTGATATAACATTGTAAGGAAGATAAAAAGTATTACATTCTTAATCATGTATATATTATCAGTTGTGATACTCAACTAAGAATGTGAAATATTATATTCTTACCAAATGCGATAAGAATTTAGTATTTTACCAAGTATATATGAAAGAAATAATAATAAACATCAATTATTATATTATTGTGATGATTCTGTTCATTTTTCTTATTTGTATTAGGAAGATTTTTGTGTTTTATGATAATATGAAATATTAGAAAAGGTGTTTAACTGAAAATAAGAGATGTTATGATACTTTTGTTAGACTTGTGGTGGATTTTTCTATTTAATGGGTACATTGTGCATGTTTCGATAGGTTTTATAGCGGGATTTAAAAATATTTATGGTTGAATCAGCAAACTAAAGAAGCTATAGTTGAAGAAAGCACACATCTTTATAAATAAACTGAGGAAGCTGAAACACTTGTGATATCACAAATGATATAACATGTGATATCACCTCACTTGTGATATCACATGATATCACAGGTGATATCACAAGTGATATAAACTATGATATCAAACATGTTATCACCGGTGTTATCACACATGATATCACGTGTGATATTGTTAGGATTTAGTAAATCCAGTTATTAAAGTGTCGGTCACCTCAAGTATATGTAATCGTTAGAAAGCTCGTAGTCGTAGTTATTTAATGTTAGGTAGTATTTAGTTAAGTAACACCGTGGACGACGGACGGGTCTTTACCCACTGTATGCCTGATCCACAGCCCGTAGGTGGCGTTTATGTAAGATACTATAAATACCCTCTACCTCCCAAGGTAGAGGGTTGGAGCTCATAATAATACTTTTACTTTCTCTCACTAAGTTCCTTAAATCTCTCAACTTTCTCTCTCTAAAACCTAAAGTATACGCCCCTTGTGATCATGGTTTGATGTGTTTGTGAAATCCAATATGTTACAAATGGTATCAAGAGCCATGGTTTGATCATCTCTCTTACATGTTCTTGGATTTCTAGTGGTTTTATATGATTTTTGGGTTTGAACAAGTTTAGTGGTTTTTGCATCATTTGGATCATTTCTTGTGTTAAAGTTTGAATTTTGATTGTACTTTTGTGTTTAGAATCATTGTAAGTGCTTGGGTTTTGATTTGGAAAGCTTGAATCACTGTGGTTGGGTTTGTTTTGGATTGAAAAGTGTTGTGTTTGAGATTTTCTAGCTAGCGACTTGAGTCTCGGATTATTATTCTTTGTAGCGACTTGCTTCTGTAATTTTCAGCGACTTGTAGTTGTGATGGTAGCGACTTGTCTATTGAGACAAAGCGACAAATAGTACAAAGTAGTGGCTGTACCATTTCGGCTAGCGACTTGTCTTTACAATCTTCAGCGACTTGACTGTTTTGTGGGAAGCGACTTGTGCCTAGCGACTTGTCTTTTGAGACAAAGCGACATATAGGACAAAGTAGTGGCCGTACTGTTCAGTCTAGCGAGTTGTTCTTTAGCGACTTGCCCTCTTAGCGAGTTGTTACTTAGCGACTTGCCCACTTAGCGAGTTGTTCTTTAGCGACTTGTCTACTTTAGCGAGTTGTGTCTAGCGACTTGTATACTTAGCGACTTGGTGACCTAGCGACTTGTCTTCAAGGGTTATAGCGACTTGGTTGATTATTGTTTCTTATACGGCTTTCTCTTGATTTAGTAAAATCCCGTGAAAGAATCTATTTCCCGGTTTAATCATAGAGTTATAAAATCCCGTGAAATCTGTAATCATGTCTACCAACGTGCCTACAATCATCTCTTCTGTAGCTGAGGACGTTCAAGCAGCTGGATCAGATACTCGTCCACCCATGCTTGACAGAACTGACTATGACTCATGGGCTCAACGAATTAGGTTGTATTGTTTGGGAAAGGAAAATGGGGTCAACATTCTCAAATCAATTGATGAAGGACCTTATCAGATTGAGACTACAAGAGACATACTTGAAACTGCTGCGGATGGTACAGTGATCTTAGGTTTGGACAGACCAAAGACGTATGATGAGCTCAGTGATAAGGAGAAGAAGAGATATGATGCTGATATCAGGGCTTCAAACATTATACTTCAGGGTCTTCCAAAAGACATCTACAAGTTAATCAATCACAACACTGAAGCCAAAGCAGTTTGGGACAATGTCAAGATGCTTCTCTCTGGTTCTAAATTGACTAAAGAAGACAGAGAATCCCAACTGTATGATGACTTTCAGCACTTTAAGATGAAACCAGGGGAAAGTGTCACTGAATATTACGCGAGGTTCCACAAGCTTGTGAATGACATGAGGAATATCAAAATGACTATGCCAAATATTCAGCTAAACTCAAAGTTTATGAACAACATGAATCCCGAATGGAACAAATTTGTCACTTCAGTCAAGTTAACTAAGGGTTTGAGGAACACTAACTATGAACAATTGTATGCATTCCTGCTTCAGAATGAGAGACATGCTATATTTGAACGAATGATTCTTGAACAGTTCAAATCTAAATAGGGAGAAGCAAGTTCGTCAAATGATTCAACAGCCTTTTACACCAATGTAGGAATTACCACCAAAGCTTCTCAAGTCATACCAATGGGTAATGGTAACCACAAACTCATTCCTGATCCAGGGTATCAACCCTCAGATAGATTCTTAGAACAAGTTGCTCATCAAGTGGCTCTAATGGTTAAACAAAACCTGAACTTTACCCCACCTTCCAACAATCAACTCAGATCAGCTTCTAATCTCCACAATCATGCTACCATAAGAGAAGGAAAGGTAGTGGTGCAAAATGTTCAAGGAAGACAAAATGCATACCTTCCACATAATGGGCAAGGTAATGTTGGAGCTGAATATGGGAATGCTGGCGGTGGTGGTAGATATATGGGTAATCAGAATCGTGGAAGGAATGTAAATCAAGGACAAGAAAAGTCAATCAAGTGCTACAACTGTGGTGGTGAAGGACATATTGCGAGGAACTGCACATCTCCAAAACGCCCTCAAAATGCAGAGTATTTCAGGGACAAGATGCTGTTGGTACAAGCTCAGGACAATGGAGCGGTTTTGTATGAAGAAGAGTTGCTTTTTCTTGCTGAGGGAAATGCCAAAACCTATGATGCTGATGTGGATGAGCATCCAATTCAGGAAATAGGTCACAATCATTAAAATGCCTTTCAAGTTGCTGACTGTGATGCATTTGACTCTGATATTGATGATGAACCTACTGCCCAGACAATCTTCATGGCTAGCATTTCACCTATGGTCTCTCCAAAGGTCTCATCACCACAACAGGCTGGTCCATCCAAAGATTCAATCATCTCAGAGGTATTAAAACTATACGATGAGGTGGATGAGCAAAAGATACATAACGAAGTACAATCTCTTGAAACTTATGAATCAGATATTGATAATAAGGGTAATAGTAATATTGTCCCATATGATTAATATGTGACACAAAGTGAAAGTGAGATTGTACCAAGTGATGTATCTTATGCAGTCAATGATGACTATGTTTTTGATGAATATACTGCATGTGCTCCTGATGATTCTGTTATCTCTGAACTGAATGCCTATAAAGAACAAGTTGCTACTTATGAGCAACGTGCTAAGTTTGAGTTAACTACCCGTGAGCAGGAAATGGATGACCAAATGCGTACAATTATTAGAAAAAAGTAATTTTAGAGAAGAAGTGTTAAAACAAGAGTTAAAATCCTTACAAGAAAAGCTTTCTAAAACTGTTAAGCAAAAACAAGAGCTTCAAGATAATGTTAAAGTGCTTAAACAAGAATTTAATGCTAAGGAATCAAAACTTTTGAATTACTTTTCTAATCTAAAAACTTTGAAAAACAAGCTTGAAAATAAGTTGTACGTACAAGGGAATACCATTCAGACTGCTCACATGATCACTAAGCACAAAGTCTTAAGCGATAAGCATAGTATTCCCCTCGTTGAGAAACCCAATCCTAAGTATGTTAAAATAGCTAGAGAGGCTCAGAAGGTAATCTATGATGGCAGTGAAATCGTTAAGCCTAGGCAGAAACCTAGTTGCGCTAAGTGCACTGAGGAAGATATGCAATTAGAAGAAGCCTCTAGGGAGAAAATGGATAAGAAGCTAAAAGAACCTGAGTGTAAAAAGAAAAACATAACGATCAAACCCCATGATTACACTAAAGAAAATTGGATCTCCCTGAACATGTTTAAGCCTCAAACTCAATTAACCCCAGAACAAATTTTTTGGAAGAAAGATATGGATAAACAAAAAGCTAAAGTACTTGTTGAAACAAACACTCCCCTTAGGAAAGTGCCTGCAGCTACTGTGTATCCTTCGAATACACCAATGCATTTAGTCCCTAGAACTATTTCCACTAATAGCAAGACCTTAATCAGCCTGTATGTTGTTTATCAATTATTCGTTGATTTTGAGAAGACATGTAAGAAGAGAATCACACCTACAGGGATAACTGAAGGGGAAAGGGGTTTTGAGCAAACTAAAGAATGTTATTTAACTGAGGTCATACCTTTCTTTAAACAATTAAAAGGTCAATTTGAGAGTCTTCAAAAGGGGATAAACTCAGATATTAAAGAAATGGAAAAGGAATTTGATGCAATGATAGTTGAGGTCAATGATTATGAACGGGAACTCAAATATAATGAAATTGAAAGGAAGAATCTGCATATCTTAAATGAGAACTTAGTATTGATTTGTGTGGCTCAAGATGTGTTTTATACTGTTACTAAGCATTCTATTACTGCTTCTCAATTTCATGAATTAAATGTTGCTTTAAAAGTTTCCCATGATCGTGTCATTGAGCTTGAAAATAAAAACTCAGAACTAAATGAGAAAATTGATCAGGATGATCATGATAATTTGGTAAAATACTTTTCTAAGCTAGAAGTTGAACATTTTGATTTGCAACTAAAATATCAACATCTCAAAGAAAATGTCAAAACCTCAAACATCAAGACATCCTCAAATGTTCCAGAGTTTGATGCAGTTTTTGAAATAAACAAACGTGACGAACAGATTCAAGCTCACTGCAACACGATCAGAAAGTTGAAAGCCCAAATTTCACAATTAAAGGGTGAAAATAACAACGTGATTGGCTCCCAAATGCCTCCTCCTTTAGATTCTCAGTGTTCTCAAACTTTTCATCTTCAAAACTTGGTTAAAGTTTTACAAAAGGAAAATGAGAGTTTTCTAGAAGAAAATGAAAAAGTTAAACGACACTTTAAAGAGTTATATGATTCAATGAAAGTCACTCGTGACAAGAACAATGAAAAAATAACGTCTTTACAAAAAGAAATTGAGAATATGATGAGTCAGGTAAAAGGGAAAATGCCACTTGTCTTCAATGAGAACGTTGCATCAAAGTCATCTGCAGACTCTAAATATACTGTGACTATTAAATACATTCCTCCTCATCTTAGAAATAACGAACTTGTGTTTCATACCTATTTTGCTCACCTTAAGGATAATCTAGAATGTCTCCGTGAGATTGTTGAAGAGGATTTCATAAATAAGCCACTTGATAGTGAAATTAGGTTTGCTTGCATTCAGGCCAAACGATCTCAGGAGCTGTTAGAATGTTTAAGAGCAACATGTCCTAAATCCTTATGTGAGAAAGATAAAGCTGTGATGCCTTGTTCTATGCCTAGTGCTAAGTATACAACTCATTCTATGCCCAGCATTAAGAAAGTGAACTCTAAAGTGCCTTCAAGTAGTTCAGATCCCTGCACTTCTAGTTCAGGAATGCAAAAGGTAGCCCAACCAACTAATGTTCCCATAATTCCCTCTACAGGAGTAATCAGTGACATAAAAGCAAGCGGGTCAAAGCCTCCAGGTAATACAAAGCAAGATAGGACCTCGCAAGCTAAGAATGTGCAATGGAAGAGAGTAGAAGACCACCCTAGGAACATTAAGTTTGAGTTGAATAAAACGAATCGTGTTGATTCTAGTATTAGATATAAGCGTATTGTAATTAACTCGAATTCTGCTACTTTTGGGAAAACATGTAATGATGATTGCTTGGTTTCTGTTACTAATCATGAATGTGGTATGAATGATTTGATTAATGCTGTTAATTATCCAGTCAAAATTGTTAATGCCAAAAATCAAGCTAAGAAGGCTAGAAAGCAAAGGCGGAAGAAGGTTAGAAAATATTGGAAACCCACAGGAAGAAAATTTAGTAATATAGGTTATCAATGGATACCTACTGGCCGCAAATTTAATCTTAATGAGTTGTGCCCGAAATTTTCTAAGTCAATGCCCATTAGAAAATGGATGCCTACTGGTATAACTATTCCTTTAAGAAGTGAACATACTTTGAATAGGTCAAATACGGACACTAGCACTGCATCTATCCCTGATGATTCCATTGTTTCTACTTCCAATGTGGGTGTTCCAATCACTGTTACTAAACAAATGGAACCCATTCTTGCATGGGGATCCCAATTATCCAGCTATCCATTCTTGTCTGTGTTCAACTGCAGATCGTTCAAATCGTTCTGTGGTACCTGGACTCAGGCTGTTCCAAGCATATGACTGGAGATCGCTCGCGGCTCATGAACTTCGTGAGTAAATTCATCGGGACTGTTAGATTCGGGAACGACCATTTTGGTGCAATTATGGGTTATGGAGACTATGTTGTTGGTGATAGTGTAATTTCCAGGGTATATTATGTAGAAGGTCTTGGTCATAATCTGTTTTCTGTTGGTCAATTCTGTGATTCGATCTAGAGGTGGCTTTTAGAAAATATACTTGTTTCGTTAGAGAACTTGATGGTGTGGAACTTTTAAGAGGAACACGGGGTTCAAATCTATACACCATCTCTATCGAAGACATGATGAAGTCTTCTCCAATCTACTTGTTGTCAAAGGCTTCTAAAACAAAATCATGGTTATGGCATCGTCGTCTCAAGCACTTGAACTTCGGCACCATTAATAATCTTTCCAGAAAGGATCTTGTAAGAGGCTTACCCAGATTAAAGTATGAAAAAGATCATCTTTGTTCAACATGCCAATTGGGAAAAGTAAGAAGTATGCCCACAAACCCAAACCCACAAACTCAGTTATGGAAGTTCTGCATACCCTTCATATGGATTTGTGCGGACCAATGAGAGTGCAAATGATAAATGGGAAGAAATATGTTTTAGTCGTTGTTGATGACTTCTCTCGATTTATTTGGGTAAAGTTTTTGAGGACAAAGGATGAAACTCCAGATGTCATCATCAAACTTATCAAGCAGCTTCAGGTTCGACTTAACATACTGTTAGAATTGTTCGAACAGACAATGGCACAGAGTTCGTTAACAAAGACTTAAGTCAATTTTATGAAAGTGTTGGAATCAGTCATCAAAGAAGTGTTCCACGAACTCCTCAACAGAACGGTGTAGTTGAAAGACGAAATCAAACTCTTGTGGAAGCCGCAAGAACAATGCTAATTTATTCAAAGGTTCCAATGTTTCTTTGGGTTGAAGCCATTGCCACTGCTTGCTACACCCAAAATCGTTCCCTCATACACACATCTCATGGAAAAACTCCATATGAACTTGTCCATAAACGAAAACCTGATCTCTCCTATCTTCGTGTGTTTGGTACTTTGTGCTATCCAACGAATGAAGGTCAAGATTTAGGTAAATTAAGAGCTAAGGCGGACATTGGAGTTTTTGTAGGTTATGCCTCAAACAAAAAGGGTTACCGAATCTACAACAAAAGAACTCGAGATATCATGGAAACTATTCACGTCACGTTCGATGAGCTGACCGTGCAAATGGCTCCAGGACAATCAAGTTCTGGACCCGCATCACAACCTTCATTAAGTAGTCCCATTAGTTCTTCTCTTGTACAAAATCTCTCACCAGCAACTCCTTATGTACCTCCTTCAGAAGATGATTTGAAGAAATTGTTTGATCCAATGTTTGATGAACACTATGAGCCAATTGCTAATGATCTATCAAATCCATCAACAGAGGCTGCTCCTATCCCTATCAATGAAGATAACCCTTCAGTTTCTATGTCATTAAGTCAAGAAGCGCCTGCTGATGATCACTCTGTCTCATCATCAGATCCTCAATCATCGAGTGTACATCATGGAATTGTTTCTGGCACCTATGATGGAGATAATCCCTTTGCTACTCCTGAAGATGCTCCCTTTGAGAACATATTTGCTCCTGAACTATCATCAGAACCATCTTCATCAGGAGAAAATGACTCTGCTACTTCAGTTCCTCAACAACAACCACATGAACACCTTAAAAAATGGACAAATGACCATCCATTGGACAACATCACTGGAAACCCCTCTCGTCCAGTATCCACTCGTAAACAACTTGCAACTGATGCCTTATGGTGCTTCTTTAACTCCGTACTCTCTAAGATCGAACCAAAAGATGTTAAAACTGCCATGAATGAAGACAGCTGGTTCAATGCCATGCAAGAAGAAATTCATGAGTTTGATCGACTCGATGTATGGGAATTAGTACCTGCTCCTGACTGTGCTATGATCATTGCTCTAAAGTGGATCTTCAAAGTAAAACTTGATGAGCATGGTGATGTATTAAAGAACAAGGCTCGATTGGTTACAAAAGGATACCGTCAAGAGGAGGGTATTGACTTTGAAGAATCATTTGCTCCAGTTGCACGTATTGAGGCAATCAGAATCTTCCTGGCTAATGCTGCAAGTAAGAACATGGTATTCTATTAGATGGATGTAAAGACGGCTTTTCTTAACGGAGATCTTAAGGAAGTTGTATACGTCAGCCAACCTGAAGGTTTTGTGAATCCAGAGCATCCTACTCATGTCTATCGCTTGAAGAAGGCCCTTTACGGTTTAAAGCAAGCTCCAAGGGCATGTAACGATACGCTATCAAAGTTTCTTCTATCTAATGGATTCATCAAAGGAGCAGTTGATCCGACATTGTTCACCAGAAAGTCAGGTAAACACTTAATTCACGTTCAAATCTATGTTGATGATATTATTTTTGCCTCGACTGACCCCAATGAATGTGACCATTTTTCTAAGGAGATGGACTCCAAATTTCAAATGTCAATGATGGGACAAATGTCATTTTTCCTGGGATTAAAAATTTCACAAAGTCCCGGAGGCATTTTTATCAATCAATCTAAATATGCTAATGAGATTTTAAAGAAATTTGGATTTGATTCTTGTGACCCTGTTGACACTCCCATGGTGGAGCGTACTAAACTGGATGAGGACCTCTCAGGGATCATGATTGACCACACTAAATATCGTAGTATGATTGGGTCCCTGATGTACCTTACTGCCAGTAGACCAAACATTCTGTTCGCTGTATGCATGTGTGCTAGATACCAGGCTAAGCCTACAAAAAAGAACCTTGAAGCGGTTAAACGAGTCTTTCGGTATCTCCAAGGAACCATCAACATGGGACTTTGGTATCCGAAGGACACCGGTATGTCACTAACAGCCTATGCAGATGCTGACCATGCAGGATGTCAAGATACACGTCGAAGCACGTCAGGAGGTGCTCAGTTTTTGGGTGATAAGCTTGTGAGCTGGTCTTCAAAGAAACAAATGAGTACTTCCATATCCTCTACAGAGGCAGAATACATAGCCATGTCATCTTGTTGTGCTCACATCCTATGGATGAGATCCCAATTATCTGACTATGGATTTGAATTCAACAAAATCCCTCTGTATTGTGATAACAAGAGTGCCATTGCTCTCTCATGCAACAATGTTCAACATTCAAGAGCAAAGCATATCGACATTCGACATCATTTCATCAGGGAGCAAGTGGAGAACGGTGTGGTGGAACTATATTTTGTGAGGACCGAATATCAGTTAGCAGATATCTTCACCAAAGCTCTTCCTAGAGAACGTTTTGAGTTTATCCTCCCACGACTTGGTCTAAAGAGTCTACAACCAGAAACACTCAAACGTCTTCAAGAGGAAGACGAGGAGTAAAAGTTTTTCTTCATCTATCTCTTGTAAATATTTATTCAAAAAGCAAAATACAAAATCATGAAAACCAACAAAAACCAAATAGAAAAATATAAAACTTTCAAAAATCCATAAAAAATTTGAAAAACTCTAAAATTTTTAAAAAATATTGTCATTTTGTCATGTTTTTCTTGATTCAATAATATATACGGTCTTTGTGCTGTCATTCAAAGTGTGACACGGGTCTTTAGATGTTGTTCGAATGTACATAAATCATTTAAAAAAAAAATAATTTTTTTTAGAGAATGTAAAACAAGTGGTTTATTGTCATTTCAGACAGTAACACGTTTTAAAAAGAAAGAACAGAGCCATGCTTAATCTTATTTTTCAAATCTCATGCTTTGATTCTAAAACAAATGTTTGTCACCAAAAAGACAAATATTTCCTTTTCAAATATTTTTCCTTCTAATGATTCTTCTGAAAAAATATTTGTCATCTTATGAAAACAACATTGCTTTGAAAATACCTCAGACTCTATTTTTTGAAAATCATCTGGGCTTATCATCTGTCAAAATCTCTATCTCTGAATCAACAACTTATGTCATTGATTGAGGGGGAGAATGATTTCAATCGAATCAAAAAGAGTATTTTTCAAACAATTGGCACTTAAACGAGCAAGGTCTACTTTTGGATAATCAAAATGAACAATGTTTTATACAAGTGGTTCAAGACCTTGGCTAATGTTATGTTTTCAATAGATATGTATGCATGATTGATCAATGGAGTTTAAAGTCTCAAAGTCCGATCCTTATCATTTAAAATGTCTTTCAAAAGCAAGTCACTATTCTCCTCAAAAGCTCTCAAAATTTAATTTAAATCATTAGAGATCACAAATCTCAAAGGATTTGAAAATTGTGATCGGGGGAGAATTTGTGATTTAAATTGGATTTAAACTGATAATTCGATAAATGGTGTTATACGTGATTAACAAGCTCTCCTCCCTACATGTGCCAAACGATTAAGCATCTATATCAAACCAAAAAGGATTGAAACGTGATTGATTTGTTTCAATGTGCAGGTTTTCCCTTATATGTGCAAAACACTTTCGAATCTTGATGCACATATTGAGGGGGAGCAACTTTTTGAAAACCACATCCTTTCCAAAAATATCCGTAACAAAGTATGAAAAATACTAATTTTGATCGATATCTTTTAGAAAATGGTAATCAAAGAAGTGAATCCTTCCTCTTGCCTCTGTGTGCCAAAACGATTTCAAATACACGATGCACATGTTGAGGGGGAGCTCTTTTTCTAAAATATCAAAAACAATTCAGGTACAAAATGCTTTGATAATATATCACAAGTATCTGGATTGATTTTCAATTGGTTCCAATAGCTGATGAATAATACCAAAAAGACCGACCAAATTTACTTTATGTATGGTGATATAAGGATGGTAAGGTTAGGTATTCGTTCCCAAGATCCAGCCAGAACCGGAGGGATCTACCCAGGGATAATCCACTAGATAGTGTAGAAGTCCTTAGGTATAATGAAAAAAAGGAGAAAAGTGAGATATGGGAAGAGTGCGGACTGAGATAGAGCTAGAACTGGAATAAACCCAACAAGGTTCTAGTTATGAAGTCTCGGTAAGCACTGAAGGGGTTGAAGAATGAAAAAGAAATGAATGTGAAAAGGGTGAAAATAAATAGCCCTCCAATAATTCAACCTTAGGGCAGAAACCGGGTTCAATACATATGCTACTGGTTGTTACTAAGGTAACACCAGTATTGAAGACAAGACGTCATGGACACAGTGATGCACTGCACTACAACTTCCCAAGTCTCACGGGGAACCTACATTATCTATCGACTTTCTCTTAGAGATTGTTGATATTGAAGAAGGAGACCCTCTCCCTAGTCTCCGGCATAGGAACCAAATGTGCACTATTGAGTCTAGAACCATGAGATCATCAAATAAATCTCATTAGGACACTGTCTATGAAGACTCTCTGTTTCACACAATGTGAAAAGAGAGAATATATTTTAAGAGTCCTACGCATTATCCTTGTGGTATTGCCAGAACATCTGAGTGATATGCAAACATATTCACAATGAAGATTGAAAGCCTTCTAGAGCCAACATCAAACAAGCTCTTGGTAGGTGGCATGTGAGATCTATCCAATAGATCAACCATGTGACAACTGAACAGAAACAATGGGGCGATTCATAATTATGATTCAATCCTGGTTCAGGTTATGGATTGATGGATACCTTTGAAAAACCGGTCGTTGTGCTTAAAACTATTTTCTCTAGCACATCGACTGTTTATTAAGATTTCAAAAATAAAAGGTGTTTATGATTGATAATTGATTTTTCTCAAAAACCTTCGTTGTATTGCAAACACACTTTATTAAGCAATACACAATTATTTTTCAAATCATTTTTCATCAATCAGTGAATCTCATTTCGCTGGTTCACTCACTCCGTGTTGTCTTCTTTGAGACGTTCCAGTTTGAGAATAGCTAGAGCAGCTGCGAAACCCTGTCAAGGAGATTCTTCAGAATTATACCTGATCACAGGCAGTACTTGTACTGATCAACGAGGAACCGTGGGCCGTATACCTCAATTCAATGAAAGTGATCAAAGACACTTTCGTGCGCTTTATTGCTAACTGTTGTATGCAGGTCACCCAACGTTTGCAGCTGATCAGAATGGAGAAGGTCAATCCATACCCGCATGCTCACACAACACATTCATCTCTAAAGAAATCATGATAAACGTATCAACAACTCTGATATTTTCACTCCATGCTTCTGCTACGCTGCTGCAAATATCATGAATCAACTAAAGCTTCCGCTACTCTGATGAGAAGATTTCATGATCCAGAATGTGAGCATGTCGGTCCTAAAGTCACAACAACACATAATGTCAACACTACAAAGGAAGAGTCAGAGATTTATGGTAGCTGATGATCTCAAAGCTGGCTCAAAACTAATTATCACGTGGATCAGTTAAAGACCTCTACTTGGATTAACCAAACATGAAAAACATGAAGAATCAAAGACTACGAGCTACAGAGCAAAGAACTTTAACAAGAATCCAAGAACAATCTTAATGTTATATCTATTTGTATTCAATGTAATTTGAGGTGACCTCCCTTAGGGGGAGATTGTTAGGATTTAGCAAATCCATTTATTAAAGTGTCGGTCACCTCAAGTATATGTAATCGTTAGAAAGCTCGTAGTCGTAGTCATTTAATGTTAGGTAGTATTTAGTTAAGTAACACCGTGGAGGATGGATGGGTCTTTACCCACTGTATGCCTGATCCACAGCCCGTAGGTGGCGTTTATGTAAGATACTATAAATACCCTCTACCTCCCAAGGTAGAGGGTTGGAGCTCATAATAATACTTTTACTTTCTCTCACTAAGTTCCCTAAACCTCTAAACTTTCTCTCTCTAAAACCTAAAGTATACGCCCCTTGTAATCATGGTTTGATGTGTTTGTGAAATCCAATATGTTACAGATATCATGTGATATCACAAGTGAGGTGATATCACCTGTGATATCCTTTGTTTGAGTGATAAGGATTTAAAAGGTACACTTTTGAGGGGTCATTTAAGCCCTTAATTTATCACTTTTGTATCCGTTACTACTTAATTTCGTTCATTTTCACTTTTTAGGTCTCTTGAAGGCAAATTGCTGGATTGAAACTTATTCGGACGAATAGGCGCGATTATATGAAGAAAATGGCCAAAGTCAAGAATCGAGACACTCAAGCTGCTGGAACTGAAGGGGACGGCGTCACGGCTTAATTGCGACACCGTCGCGACACACCTTGAGACGACTCAGAGAGAAAATTGCTATTTTACAAGTGACGGCATCAGGTTTAATAGAGTAGGGCGTCACAACTCAGATGACCTAGATTTTGATCCCGACGGCGTCAGAGGTTGTAGCCGACGGCGTCACAAGCATAAGATGACGTCGTCACAGAGTTGACATGGCCAAGACGAAACCCTAATGGCGGCGACCCGACGGCGTCACAATTAAAGAGTGACGCCGTCGCATATTGTAACTCTATATATAGAATTTGAATTTTCAGTATTTGAGAGAGGCAGTTTTTTGGAGAAAAACATAAACCGAACATAGGCTATCTTGGGCAGTATCTTAGGGTTCCATACCCTATTTTACAACAAGATAAGTGATTTACTTCATTAATTCAATTATGTCTTCAATTGTTTGTGTGTATGCTTGCATGTTTTCCATGTCCGGCTAATTTATTTGTGTGTTTGCTTAGATCTATGAAACCTAGGTATTGAATATTGATTGGTTGTCTCTTTTCTTAATTATGATTGACCTAGTATTGCGATAGGTCATCCGTTGGGTTTTTAATGCTTAAGTAATCTTTGTGAACATTAGTTTATAATCACCTAGAGTTATTGTAGTCTAAACATCCAAAGATAACCTTAGAGTTAGTTTATGAATCCTAGAGATTTAGTAGGCAATAACTTTAAGGTAGACTTAAAGAGTTAGGGATAAACGCATACCCTACGACCTTAGAAGACCAACGCGTTAAGAATAAGGACGTGACAATTCAACCATCAATAGGACATAACTAGGGAGTAATAGCATCTAAGTAAATACATTTTTAATCATCATAAGAGCACACAACAATAGACATAGACTACCCCTTAGATTAGTTAATTAGAATAGATATTAGTAGAGTAATCGGTAGAAATACCAAAACCCCCCAAATTCAATACTCCGAGATTCGTACCTTTCCATTTTCTAAAAAACATAAAAAAGATAAAAAATAATCTTCCTCAACCCCAACCTTAGCTTAGTAACTTCTCACTAGCATTCCTATTCCCCTAGAGAACGATATCAATCCCGAGGCTTACCCTAATACTACACTACAACGATTAGGTTCACTGCCTAGGTGGTTGAAAAACTTGCTCGAAGAAAAGGAAGTTTCCTTTGACCCCGAACGTGCGTTGTACGCGTATCAAGTTTTTGGCGTCGCTGCCGGGGAATAGAATAGCTAGTTAGATTTCCACCTCGTTTAGGTTCCCTTGCTTGATTCCTATCAAGTAAGCTTTTTTCTCATTTTTTTTAGCTTCCTTGTAGTTTATCCCCCTTCTTTGTGACATTTGTTAGTAACCCCATCACTTTTCATCATGGAAGGTGATAATCAACCACCACTCATCAACCCACCACTAAATGACCCGCCAAGAGGCCGTACTCTTGGTGAATACTCAAGACCAAGCCACATATGCTATAGAAACACCATTGAGCTTCCCGACCGAGCCCAAACTACGGCCCTTTGATCCGACACCATCCGGTTGGTGCAAAACGGATGTGCATTCCATGGACTTCGTTCGGAAGAACCTAATCATCATCTTAAGGATTTCCTTAAAATCGTCGATTCCATCGACCTCGATGCTACTACTCGGGAGACCACGCGCTTGCGTATCTTCCAATTCTCTCTACGGGACCAAGCTAGCAATTGGCTTGAACGACTTCCCGCCGGCTCCATCTCAAGTTGGGATGATCTCACCTCTCGTTTCCTTGCTCAATTTTTCCCACCGGGGAGAACTACTAAGCTTAGACGAGACATCTTGACATTCCAACAACTTCAAGGCGAGTCTCACTACGAGGCATGGACCCGATTCAAAGACCTGCTCCATAGAGTCCCTCATCATGGCATTGATCTTTGGCTTCAAATCCAAATCTTCTATGACCATACCGATTTCATCACAAGGCGATCCATTGATCGAGATGCCGGTGGAAGGCTTAGCGACTTCAACGCAGAGGAATCATGGGATATTATAGAAGAGCTTGCTGATCAAAGCTACAAAAATTGGAGTGAATCCCATGAAACCCCCGTCAAAGTGGTTAATGCCATATCGGTTCCTCATGAGGCTTCCATCATTGAAGAGCAAATGAGTGCTCTTAAGAGAAGGATCGATTATCTAATTGAGAGGCAAAGGAGAGCTCCTGAACGAACCCCTCGAGAAATGGTTAATTCTGCTAACTTCACCAATCACCCAACACACTTCTCTGAATCACCAAGCCGTGAGCAAAATCTCAATTCCGAACGGCGCTTCCATTCTACTTCTCCAATACCCCTCTCACCGAGCTTTAAGGAACAAATGAGAGAGTACATGGCAGCCCATACGGAAAGATTAGCAAAATTTGAAGAGGAGGTTTATAGGCAAAGGGAGGAGATGCAAGCAAAGATGACAGAGATGATGAACCTGGTAAAAGAGTATACTAAGACAAAAGTTCCCGAAAAGGTGCTAGTGAGGAGCAATGATTACCCTCCCCCCACTTCGTTTGTTAACGCCATTTCCATTGTGCCTGATGAAGATGGAACAATTGAGGAGAAGGAAACTGAGAAAAGCAAGAAGGAGGAGGCTGAAACCAATGATGAACCCGAGACCATTGAGTACTACCTTAAGCACGAGATTAATAAAAAAACCATTGTTAACCAAGTGAACAACTTTAGTTACAATGAGGTTCTTAGGATGGCCCTAGAAGGAGAAATAACAGAAAAAGAGTATGACACCATGCCTATGGGACCTATGTATAGGCAACATTGATAATATAAATGCCTTAGCTGATCAAGGATCTGATGTGAACATAATGCCACTATCAGTCTATAATAAGTTGAACAGGGAGAAGCCAGGCAAGACCAATCTTAGACTTTCCTTAGCAAATCACACATATGTCTACCCCATAGGAATAGCAGAGGATGTCTTAATAGAGGTGGCCAATATTGTTTATCCGGTGGAATTCGTGATTATAGACATTGAGGAAGATAGAAATATGACGCTCATTCTTGGAACACCTTTTCTGGCCACATCCAAAGCTACCATCAAATGCGGTGAGGGCATCATGATACTCAAGAGTGGCAAGGGATACGCTAGGATACCTATTTTTCCAAGATATCCTTTAAATATTATGGAAAATATTACTGATGAGAATCCACAAGTCCCTAACAACATAGTTAGGAAGAAAATTAACGATTGGGAAAAAAGGCTTAGAGAATTCATGGTTCAAGGGCTACATGAAACATTGTGGAAACGCGATAAAAAGCTAGGAAACAATCCTACCTCAATACCACAAACTCAAAAGAACCCTAAGGAATTTTTAAAGGGAGAGAAAGTGCTTTTATACAAATCAAGAATAACAGCATTAAGAGGTAGAAACAAGCCAAGATGGTTCGGGCCCTATAAGGTGAAAGAAACTAATCTAAAAAATAAAACCGTTACCATAATAGACGACGTTGGGAAGGAGTCCACGGTAAGTATACAACGTCTACAACCTTTTGATAAAAGCTTAAGAAAGGAAGAAGGTGACGGTAATGAAGTCACGTAGGGGCACGACTTCGAGTCTAGCTGCAAGACTCATAAATAAAAAAAAGCGCTTCGTGGGAGGCAACTCATGCTTAATTGTTTGCTTGTTTGTGTATCGTATATCTTTTATTGATTGTTTATTCTCATGTTTAAATTTGTAAAAATGCTTTATTTTGTCTTTAACCTCGTCTTAATTACATATAAAGATATTTTACAAAAGGGATAAGTGTAGGGAGGATTACACACGTTTTCAAAAGGAACGTGAACATGAGAATTGCGATTATTAAAAAGATATACATGTGTGTTTGTTCGAGTCAAATTCTTGTATCGAGTTATAATGGATGTTTTGCAGGAAATTTTTCCAGATTCTAAAGATATAAATTTTCCAGAATTTTTTTTCAGAAAATCGCAGACCAGTTTCTGTCAGGATAACCTGACGGCGTCAGGGTCGCAACATGACGGCGTCAGGAGGAGTAGAAACAACTTACTATTTTTTCTCGTTTTCTGAGCTACTTATAAATTTTTGAAATTTTCCAGGTCTTAGTTTTCCAGAAAATCTGCAAACATCCATTCCACAAGCATTATATCCTAGTTTAGTTAAGTCATACATATATTGTTACCGCTGATTTTACGCGAATGTTTCGTTTGTTTTCTTCAAGTGTGCAGGTTTTATTTATCAAGAAGAAAATACAAAAGATTGGATGGAGCTTTTCACGCATAGATTCTTCTTGGAGAAAGATTTAACCACTACTTCACACGGATCCTACCGAGCTAAACAGGGGAGTATTAGTTTCTTTCGTTTTTAATTACCTTCCATTATCATAACTTTAATACTTTCGGGAAACATTGGGGACAATGTTCAGTATAAGTGTAGGGAGGGAAAATAAAATGAGAACTTTGAAACTATGCTTATCCTTGACTATTTGCCTTGTCCAATTTCATTTGTGTAATAAACCATGAGAAATATCAGTTAGGGTAATTTTGGAACCAAATTTAAAATTTTTCATGATACGTAGGAGTGGGCCATTAGTCTTAATAAAGCGTCTCATAGATAGGAAGTTATATGAGTAGCACAAAAACCCTTTACCACTTAGATTTGTAGGAGTTAAAGCATTCCACTTTAATGCTTCGAGTGTGTACCGGTAGTATAATAGATTCTAGAACTTGTTTTGTGATGCATTCTGATATCGCTAGTGAGACTACACTTGTGTAGTTAGGAATAACTAAATGATAAGAGGCATTAGGATAACCCTTTTTTGATACCCGTAATATAATTAATTCTTTCACGTCGGTTGAGTAATTCCCCCACACTCTTGAGTTGTACTCATCTTTAGTACATGATACCCCTAGTTAACCCCTTAGAGCCTATCCTTTTCGCGGTTCTCGTGATGTTTCAGTTTTCCGGAATGTCAATGAAGAGCATTGTTTACAATCCACCCCCAAATGTACACCCAAATCGCCTTAGCCTACCTTGTATGCACTCACTTTTAGTGCATTATTGCTATCATACTTAACCCTTAGTTCACTTATCTAGTTGCTTGCATAAGTTGCTAAGTCGAGTCATATCCTTTGTACACAGTTTTGGGACGATTGGGACTCATGGGAAAAGTTAAATTTTATGAAATGACGGGAAGGAACGTTAAATTCAAATTCCCTTTATTTGCGTAATAATGTACTCCAAGTGTTTTGATCTTTTCAATTCGGGTCAAATTAGTGTTAGAGTAATAAAAAATCAAGTGTAGGGATGTGCCTATAAATCCCTATTATTTTGATGTTATCTTAGAGGATGGTAGAGTAAAAGTGTATGAAAAAAAATGATGAAAAAACATACGGGCTACCATCCTACATCTATCTTTAAATTTATGTTTGTCTGTTTCAGTTATCTAGAGTTTAGAGTGTGGAGCCTTGGCTTAGCAACGCCATTCTTCTCATGCTTGTAACATAAATATTTTTGACTTGCCACCACTAAATCGCCTATCCCACCAAACCCTTTGTTTCTCTACCGTAAGCCTAACGTTACAACCCTTTAAAAGTCCTCTTGGATATTTTTTCCTAGGTGCTTACACCAAAGCGATGGTGGTTTGATCTAGTCTCAAGCCTATGGTAATCTATGTACTAGGACCGGTTAATGAGTGTTTATCTTCCATTTCCAACTTGATATATTTCATATACACCCGCGAGATGAGAGTATCCAAACACCACTTGTGAGGTGCTAGTATGTAATTTCCGTGCTTGTTATGACTTTTGCGGGGCTTATACGTGTTGTGAATTGTTCTAAACTAATGCTTCATGACCCCTAACTTATAAATTAATTGGCTAAAACCACATTTGCTTGAGGACAAGCAAATACCAAGTGTAGGGATATTTGATAAGGATTTAAAAGGTACACTTTTGAGGGGTCATTTAAGCCCTTAATTGATCATTTTTGTATCCGTTACTACTTAATTTCGTTCCTTTTCACTTTTTAGGTCTCTTGAAGGCAAATTGCTGGAATGACACTTATTCGGACGAAAAGGAGTGATTATATGAAGAAAATGGCCAAATTCAAGAATCGAGACACTCAAGCTGATGGAACTGAAGGGGACGACGTCACGGCTTAATTGCGACGCCGTCGCGACACACCTTGAGACGACTCAGAGAGGAAATTGCAATTTTACAAGTGACGACATCACGTTTAAAAGAGTAGGGCGTCACAACTCAGACGGCCTAGATTTGGATCCCGACGGCGTCAGAGGTTGAAGCCGACGGCGTCACAAGCATAAGGTGACGCCGTAGCAGAGTTGACGTGGCCAAGACAAAACCCTAATGGCGGCGACCCAACAGCGTCACAATTAAAGAGTGACGCCGTCGCATATTGTAACTCTATATATAGAATTCGAATTTTCAGTATTTGAGAGAGGTAGTTTTTTGGAGAAAAGCCTAAACCGAACATAGACTGTCTTGGGCAGTATCTTAGGGTTCCATACCCTATTTTACAACAAGATAAGTGATTTACTTCATTAATTCAATTATGTCTTCAATTGTTTGTGTGTATGCTTGCATGTTTTCCATGTCCGGCTAATTTATTTGTGTGTTTGCTTAGATCTATGAAACCTAGGTATTGAATATTGATTGGTTGTCTCTTTTCTTAATTATGATTGACCTAGTATTGCGATAGGTCATCCGTTGGGTTTTTAATGCTTAAGTAATCTTTGTGAACATTAGTTTATAATCACCTAGAGTTATTGTAGTCTAAACATCCAAAGATAACCTTAGAGTTAGTTTATGAATCCTAGAGATTTCGTAGGCAATAACCTTAAGGTAGACTTAAAGAGTTAGGGATAAACGCATACCCTACGACCTTAGAAGACACAACGCGTTAAGAATAAGGACGTGACAATTCAACCATCAATAGGAGATAACTAGGGAGTAATAGCATCTAAATAAATACATTTTTAATCATCATAAGAGCACACAACAATAGACATAGACTACCCCTTAGATTAGTTAGTTAGAATAGATATTAGTAGAGTAATCGGTAGAAATACCAAAACCCTTCAAATTCAATACCCCGAGATTCGTACCTTTCCATTTTCTAAAAAACATAAAAAAGATAAAAAATAATCTTCCTCAACCCCAACCTTAGCGTAGTAACTTCTCACTAGCATTCCTATTCCCCTAGAGAACGATATCAATCCCGAGGCTTACCCTAATACTACGCTACAGCGATTAGGTTGACTGCCTAGGTGGTTCAAAAAATTGCTCGAAGAAAAGGAAGTTTCCTTTGACCCCGAAAGCGCGTTGTACGTGTATCATTGAGCTTCCTCAGTTTGTTTAGAAAGAAGTGTGCTTTCTTCAAACATAACTTCTTTAGTTTGCTGATTCAACCATAAATATTTTAAAATCCCGTTATATAACCTATCGAAACGTGCACAATGTATCCATTAAATAGAAAAATCCACCACAAGTTTAACAAAAGTATCATAACATCTCTTGTTTTTAGTTGAACAAATTTGATAATATTTCATATTATCATAAAACACAAAAAATATTTTCAAAAACACAAGTAAGAAAAAAGAACAAAATCATCAGAATCATCACATTCTTAGTTGAGTATCACAACTGATAACACCTACATGATGAAGAATGTAATACTCTTCATCCTCCTTAAAGTGTTATATCACAAGAGATAAATAAGTGTTACTTATAAATATCAAAATGAAAACGTCTAAAAATGGACAAAAATGTTTAAAATCGAATGAAAAACGTATAAAAACGAATAAAAACAGACAAAAACGTCTGAAAACGGACGAAAACGTATAAAATGGATAAAAACGTATGAAAACGGATGAAAATGTATAAAAACGGACGAAAATGTCTAAAAACAGATGAAAACGTCTAAAAGTGGATAAAAACGTAAAAAAATGGACGAAAACGTATAAAAACGAACGAAAATACATGAAAATGTAAAAATACAGACGAAAACGTCTAAAAACGGACGAAAATACATGAGAACCTAAAAAAACAAACGAAAACGTATGAAAATGGACGAAAACGTATGAAAACAGACGAAAACGTATGAAAACCAACGAAAACGTAAGAAAACGGGAGAAAACGTCTAAACATGGAAGAAAACGTAAAAAACGGATGAATCCATATATGATTTGTGAAAACGTCTAAACATGAATTAAATTATCTTTCGACAGATATGCACTAATATATAATTTTAATGACTTTTTTTTTTTTTTTTCAAAATTTAGGCCCAGAAAAATCATATATGATTTGTGAAAATCATATATGATTCGACTTTTATAAATCATATGTGATTTTTGAAAGTCATATATGATTTGTGAAAATCATATATGATTTTACAAATCATATATGATTTTTCTGGACGGAATTTTTGAAAAAAATGTTTGCCAAAAATATAGAAAAGTGCATATTTATAAAAAGATAATTTAATTCTCGTCGTGATGGTGTATTTTTTAACTTTGATAAAAAAATAGATAGCTAAAATTGATTTATTAAATCTATGGTAAATATAAGACCTATATTGATCTCAAGTCATCATTCCAAAGGTTGCATACTTTTTAGAGTGTATTCACTGTTGCAAATTTAACCATACGGTTACATTACTTTCAAAGCCCGTGACTGAAACAAAAAGCGAAGAATTCCTCTTCGTGTGTAGATTAAAAAAAATAGAATGTCAAGAAAACAAAAAAGTATCAAGACATTCTCTATGAGTCCAGGCAAAAGATCGATGCAATTTTGTTGGTTAGTTAGTGAACAGTTATTATTCATTTTTTGCTCTTTTAAGACTATATCAGCCAACAACTACACCAAAATCACAAATTGGGGACGCTCATTTTTTTTGGGTCGACAATGTAGTCCCAAAATGCAGGTAGGACCCACACGTTTTCAACAAAAAGAGCAGTCAACTTAAAAGTTTTGGCACGACAATGTCGTGCCTTTTTGTAATTATTTGTTTTTTTTTTATAATTTTAAATCTTTTTAATAAACCAGTCACGTAAATAAATACATCCCGCCCTTTTTTTTTATCCCGCCAAACACTTTGGGACGACATTGTCGTCCCAAACTGTAAATCTATATATATATATATATATATATTATAACTTTATAAACCTGTTATTAATTAAATTATTTAATTAAAAAAAAAATTTCATTTAATTTAAATACTTTTATTTAATATAGAATTAAAATTAAATAGTTTATATTTACAATTAAATACTTTAATTTAAAATTAAATACATTTATAGAATTAAAAAAAAAATATTTAATGTGGAAGAGTAAAAGATCATGATGTGGATATTTTATGTGAAAGAGTGCTTAAACAACTCAAACGAAATAACTCGCGGACAAGCAAACAAAAAAACTCGACAAGAAAACGAAACAACTCGACAAGCAAACTTTTTTTACCGCTAATAGTTTCCCGCCATTATTTTTACCGCTAATAGTTTCCCGCCAAATTGCAACTTTATATATCCCGCAAAGTTTTCCTTATATATCCCGACTGACATGCGTGGTCGTCAGGAATCCTTTCCATTTCAAGTCTTGCCTCCAACAACCTTACTCTTGTCTCTAGCACCTGTTTTTGTGATTCCAGCAAGTTTATCCTAAGATCTTTGTCATGGCAGCTCGAGCACTCTGTTGGTGCAGATCCATAACCTTGAGATGTTGAACGAGAAGAGATTGTTCTTAAGTACTCGTCAAATTCACTCTTCCACATAAAATATCCGCACCCATTATCTTCTTTTCTAGGCTGTTACATAATAAGAAAATTATAAGAGATTACAACCCAATTATTTGTATATTTACATAAATAAGAAATGTATGATTGTTCACCTTCGACAGAGGACATGCATAATATTGCTGTCCAGATGAATATTCTCTATGTAATGTTCTTAATCTTATATTTCCTGCTCCACAAGAACACATAAAAGGATTAAATGACTCCATCTCAGGTTTTGAAATTTGTGTGAAGATAAGAGGTTGTGAGGTTGAGTAGTTTTGAGGATAAGATCTGTTAGCTTCTGGTGGGATAAGATCTCAAGTTTTCTTTATGTGATATATAGAGCAGATCTGGTAGCTTTTGGTGGGAAGTTTTGGCGCCAGTATTTTTGGAGGGAAGTTTTGGCGCCATTATTTTGGTTGGATATTTTGATGAGATAAAGAGTTATAGACTAACCAGTTTTGATGATATCACCTCGACTTGTTAGTTTAACATATCATGTATAACGATATCATCTTGACTCGTTCGTTTAACATTTCATGTATCACGATACTATCTCGATTCATCCGTTTTAACATGTCATGTATAACGATATCACCTCGACTCGTTCGTTTAACATCATGTATAACGATATCATCTCGACTCGTTCGTTTAAAATATCATGAATAACGATATCATCTTGACTCGTTCGTTTAACATTTCATGTATCACGATACTATCTCGATTCATCCGTTTTAACATGTCATGAATAACAATATCACCTCGACTCGTTCGTTTAACATCATGTATAACGATATCATCTCGACTCTTTAGTTTAACATATCATGTATAACGATATCACCTAGACTCGTTCGTTTAACATCATGTATAACAATATCACCTCGACTTGTTAGTTAAACATATCATATATAACGATGTCATTTATAATCATTCGTCTAACATCTCATGTATAACGATATCATCTTGACTCGTTCGTTTAACATATCATATATAACGATGTCATTTAGAATCATTCGTCTAACATCTCATGTATAACGATATCATCTTGACTCGTTCGTTTAACATTTCATCCGTTTTAATTTATATAAACAATTTATAATTAATTTTAAATCATTTTTAACCTATTTAAATATTTAATAACTAATTTAAATTATTTTTAAATTATTTAAATTTTTTATAACTAATTTAAATTATTTTTAAATTATTTAAATTTTTTATAACTAATTCAAATTATTTTTAATTTATTTAAACTTTATATAACTAATTAATTAATTTTTAAATTATTTAAAAATTTTATAACAAATTTAATTTATTTAGTATTAATTAAATAATTTAAACACATTCTAATATACATAAGATAAAAGAAAAAAAACAAAAACAAAAAGGGACGACATATGTCGTACCCCTTTTTTTACCAAAATTTTTCACGAAAAACAAAAAAACCCGCCAAATATTTCGCAAAAAAAAAAAAAAAATGTACGACTATGTCGTCCCTTTTTGCGTCGTCCCAATTTTACATCAATAATTGACACCAGATCTCATCTTCATCTCTTTCACCACTAAAAAAAAAAAAAATACTGATCTTTAAAATTGAAAAAAAATCCATAAAAATCCCCAAAAAACGCTATTTTCTTCAATTCGACACCACCACAACACTACTATCACTCGTAGATGGTCCACCGCAGCAGAAACTCACCACCGTGAACCACCGCCGCAGCTCCACCACCAGGAACCGCAGCAGCAGCTCACCATCGTTTGTGTTGGTTAATGACTTTTTTTTTGTTAATGTGTTTTGGTACGACAATGTCGTCGTAAAAAGTTTTTATTAATTAATTTGGTACGACAATATGTTTTGGGACGACAATGGTTTGTTTAACTATTGTTTTATGTGTAGTGTTTGGGACAGCCGGGACCGTCGGGGTCAACCGGGACAGCCGGGACAGCCCGGGTCGAGCGACCACCTCTTTTTCTCTCTCTCTTTTCTTCACTTCCTGTATTTCAGCCGCGAAATAGGTATATATATACTTTTATTACTTTGTCGATAATGTATATACTTTTATATACTATGTTATTAATTGTTAGTTATAATACTTAAAGTGACCGTGTTAAAATGAAAATGATATGTGATATCGGAAAAAATGACATGTGATATGTTATTAATTGTTAGTTATAATACTTAAAGTGACCATGTTAAAATGAAAATGATATGTGATATCGGAAAAAAATGACATGTGATATGTTATTAATTGTTAGTTATAATAGTTAAAGTGACCGTGTTAAAATGAAAATGATATGTGATATCGGAAAAAATGTCATGTGATATGTTATTAATTGTTAAAATGAAAATGATACTTTGGTTAGTAATATTGTGATTGTTAAACTTGGGTTACCGTTTTTAGGATTTTAGTGATTAATTTTGGAAATTCCCCGTCCGAAGTTAATCATCCTATAGAAAACCCCGTCCGAAATTAATTTATTAGAAATTAATTTCGGAAAGTCCCCTGTTTGAGACTGCTTTTTGAATGTTTTGTCTCATTTAGGATATGGATGCGTATAACTGTTTTACTATTTGAGAGAAATTTGACAGTATTTCCCTTTCACTCCTACGAATATGTCTTTAATGCACATATTTGGGGAGTTGAGGGGAAATGCTGCCGAATTTTTTTCAAATAGTAAATCAGTTATACGCATTCATATATGAGACGAGACATTCAAAGAGTGGGTTAGGATTGCCTTTCATAGTTGCACTAGGTAAACAGAACATCTCATAATTACGCCTTTTCATGTTTGAATGTGTTTATTTGCATATGTATGTATATATATAAATTCATTTTTCTGAATATGTTTTTTTACAACGCAGTCATGACAATTGATAAGAGTTGGACCACTGTATCCAACCGTAATTCCCCAGAATTTTTAGATGGTCTTTTTGCATTCGTCACGCATTGTGAGCCATTGTTAAACCCCATCTCAAAAATGATTCATTGCCCATGTGTTCGTTGTGGTAACGCTCCAACTAAATTGGGTACACTCAAAACTCTTGAGTCACACA
Source organism: Chrysanthemum seticuspe (assembly GCA_019973895.1). Taxonomy (NCBI): domain Eukaryota; kingdom Viridiplantae; phylum Streptophyta; class Magnoliopsida; order Asterales; family Asteraceae; genus Chrysanthemum; species Chrysanthemum seticuspe. Next base: position 326,102,610 of record BPTQ01000009.1, read on the forward strand.
TATCTAAATACGGGTTTGACACACAATATACCACTTGGAAATATCACGGTGAACCACTTCCTCCACCCGTAGTACACAACACACCACAACCACCTTCACCTGAACACATGGACATGGATGCATTCTTCCAAGATATTTCTGCTGATAATGTCCCAACTCCACCATCTCAAACAACAGTTTCTCAACCAGATCAAACAACAGGTCCTCAACCAGCTCAAACCAATGATCCTAGCATTACTAACAAGTATGAAGAGTTACTTGCTAGGTCCACCCAAAAGTTGTACCCAGGTTGTGATATGACTACATTAAGCTTTATGTCAGAGCTTTCGTACATCAAGGTCTTACATAAAATAACTGATGTCGGGTTTAACAAGATTCTAGCTCTTTTGAAAAAGGCATGTCCCATCTAACATTCTCTTTGGTTTTCTCTCACATTCTCTTTGGTTTTCTCTCACTTTCTCTCTCTAAAAAGGATCCCATCTCCCACTTTCTCTCTCTAAGTTTCTTGCTAAGATTTGAACCATATAATTGATTGTTTGTGTGTTACAATAACCAATATCCAGCAATTGGTATCAAGAGCCATGGTTAGATCTTAAAGATTGGTTATTTGTGTGTTTTGTTGGTTTGAATTCTATACCCTAAAAGTGTTAAAGTTTGAATTTTGATAGTACTTTTGTGTTTAGAATCATCATAAGTGCTTAGGTTTTGGTTTAGAAGGCTTAATTCATCTTGGTTATAGTGTTTTGGATTGGAAAAGTTTAGTTTTTGAAGAGTTTCAAGGAAGCGGTTTGAGTCTCGTACTATTTTCTTGTTTGCGGTTTGATGTCATTTGGGTGCGATTTGATCTGATCATGGAAGCGATTTCTTGGATGTGGTTTCTCTAGATTCGTTGTATCGGAAGCGGTTTGACTTAAGCGGTTTGACGTAAGCGGTTTGACGTAAGCGGTTTGACTTAAGCGGTTTGACTTAAGCGTTTTGACTTAAGTGGTTTGTCTTTAGTGGTGTGACATAAGCGGTTTGATTTAAGCGGTTTGATGCAAGCGGTTTGTCTTCAGCGGTTTGATCAAAGCGGTTTGATAAGAAGCGGTTTGAGTTAAGCGGTTTGCTAAAAAGCCGTAACTCCGTATTCAGCGAAATACCGGTAAAAACAACCGGAACAGCCTGAACCAGTTAGAACTAGTTAAAAACCGGATATTCCGGCCAAGAACCAGTAACAACTAGTTAGAACCAGTTAAGATCTAGCTATTCCGGCCAATAAATAGTTAGATCCAAATAGGAACCCCGGCCAAGAACCAGTTAGATCCAGCTAAGAACTGCCTATTCTGGCCAAGAACCAGTACAAACCAGTTAGAACCAGATAAGAACTAGCTATTCCGGCCAATAACCAGTAAGAATCAGTTAACAACATGCTATTTTGGCTAAGAACTAGTTAGATCCAGATAGGAACCAGTTATTCCGGCATAGAACCAGTTAGATCCAGCTAAGACCTGCCTATTTTGGCCAAGAACCAGTTGGGACCAGTTATAGCCAGTTAAGAAATAGCTATTCCGGCCAAGAACCAATGGGAACCAGTTAATAACCAGATATTTCAGCTAAGAACCAGTTAGAACCAATTAAGAACCAGCTATTTTGGCCAATAACCGGTTAGATCCAAAAAGGGACCAACTATTTCAGCCAAGAACCAGTTAGATCCAGCAAAGAATAGCCTGTTCTTGCCAAGAATCAGTAAGAACCAACTATTTCGGCCAATAACTTGTTTGATCCATCACTACACAAGTTAACTAAAAAAAAGGTATTTGGCGGGAAAATTTGAGTAAACTTAAATTTTTAGAAACTTAAATTTTTAGGAGAGACAAAAACCAGTTAGATCTGTTAGATCAAACTAGAAACCAGGTATCACAGCCAAGAACAAGTTAGATCAAGCTTAGAACTGCCTATTCCTGTTAGGATTTAGAAAATCCATAGTGAAGTGTCGGTCACCCCAAATATTTTCTAGCATATGTTAGCTCGTAGACATTACGTTATCTGTTAGTTAGTTAGTTAGTTAGAGTAACACCGTGGAGGACGGACGGGTCTTTACCCACTGTATGCCTGATCCGCAGCCTGACAGAGGGCGTATTATGTAAAACTATAAATACCCTCTACCACCCAAGGTAGGGAGTTGGACCTTTCATTTTTTAATCTAACATTCTCTTTGTTTTTCTCTCACTTTCTCTCTCTAGAAAGGATCCTATCTCTCACTTTCTCTCTCTAAGTTTCTTGCTAAGATTTGAACCATATAATTGATTGTTTGTGTGTTATAATAACCAATATCCAACAATTGATATCAAGAGCCATGGTTAGATCATAAAGGTTGGTTATTTCTGTGTTTTGTTGGTTTGAATTTTATACCCTAAAAGTGTTAAAGTTTGAATTTGGATAGTACTTTTGTGTTTAGAATCATCATAAGTGCTTAGGTTTTGGTTTGGAAGGCTTAATTCATCTTGGTTATAGTGTTTTGTATTGGAAAAGTTTAGTTTTTAAAGAGTTTCAAGGAAGTGGTTTGAGTCTCCTACTATTTTCTTGTGTGTGGTTTGATGTCATTTGGGTGCGATTTGATCTGATCAAGGAAGCGATTTGTAAAGTTCTTGGATGCACTTTGTCTAGATTCGTTGTATCGGAAGCGGTTTGACTTAAGCGGTTTGACGTAAGCGGTTTGACGTAAGCGGTTTGACTTAAGCGTTTTGACTTAAGCGGTTTGTCTTTAGCGGTTTGACATAAGCGGTTTGACTTAAGCGGTTTGACTCAAGCGGTTTGTCTTCAGCGGTTTGATCAAAGCGGTTTGATAAGAAGCGGTTTGATAAAAAGCGGTTTGATTTAAGCGGTTTGTATTCCAGTGGTTTGACAATCCTGTGATTTGATCAAAAAAACTGTGTTTTGACTTTTACGGTTTGACTACTTGCGGTTTGACCACTTGCGGTTTGACCAAAGTTGACTTTTTACGTCAAAACTTCAACGGCATAACTTTTGAACCGTAACTCCTTTTTTAGCGAAATACCTGTCAAAACGACCGGAACAGCCTGAACCGGTAGGAACCAGCTAGAAGTAGTTAAGAACCAGATACTCTGGCCAAGAACCAGTAACAACTAGTTAGAACCAGTTAAGAACTAGCTATTCCGGCCAATAAATAGTTAGATCCAAATAGGAACCAGCTATTCCGGCCAAGAACCAGTTAGATCCAACTAAAAATTGCCTATTCTGGCCAAGAACCAGTTCAAACCAGTTAGAACTAGCTATTCTGGCCAATAACCAGTAAGAACCAGTTAAGAACATGCTATTTTGGCCAAGAACCGGTTAGATCCAGATAGGAACCAGTTATTCCGGCCTAGAACCAGTTAGATCCAGCTAAGACTTGCCTATTCTGGCCAAGAACCAGTTGGGACCAGTTATAACCAGTTAAGAAATAGCTATTCCGGCCAAGAACCAATTGGAACCAGTTAATAACCAGATATTTCGGCTAAGAACCAGTTAGAACCAATTAAGAACAAGCTATTTCGGCCAATAACCAGTAAGATAAAAAAAGGGACCAGCTATTTCAGCCAAGAACCAGTTAGATCCAGCAAAGAACAGCCTATTCTGGCCAAGAATCAGTAAGAACCAACTATTTCGGCCAATAACTAGTTTGATCCATCACTACACAAGTTAACGAAAAAAAGGTATATTGGCGGGAAAATTTGAGTAAACTTAAATTTTTAGGAGAGACAAAATGTTTAATTTTTACGCGAGATTCAAATTTTGGTTTAAATGTGAACCTGCTAAGAACCTGCTATTCATGCCAAGAACCAGTTAGATCAAGCTAAGAAAGGGCTCTTTAGGCCAAGTAGATCCAACTTAGAAATATCTATTCCGACCAAGAACCAGTTAAGAACCGGCTATTCTGGCCAAGAACGAGTTAGCTCCAGATAGAAACCAGGTATCACAGCCAAGAACCAGTTAGATCCAGCTTAGAACGGCCTATTCCTGTTAGGATTTAGAAAATCCATAGTGAAGTGCCGGTCACCCCAACTATTGTCTAGCATATGTTAGCTCATAGATATTATTTCAAGTTCACATGTTTGTCTTTCAAGTTTAACGTGAGTACTATAGCTCGAGTCGTTTGTTTCGAACAAGATTGGCTAATATCAAAAACTAGGAAGGTGTGAGCAAATGAGTGATGAGGCAATGTATTAGTTGAGTACTACTTCAACTTGGTCTCATTCTTGTCAACTATTATGGACTTCTACACAACATAGGCTACTCGAAAATATTTTAGTAACCGAGCACATTTAGCTTGAGTTCTCCCTAGGTGTACATAGAGGCTTAGACACATGGTTCACCTCTAAGATTTGAGTCACAAGACAATGAGATGCTAGCATGTTTCTCATGTTAAACAAAGTAAAAATAAAGGTTCGACACACTTTTAAATGACATATATGTCGACTGAAAAGGTGAGTATTGACATGGGTTCCTAGTAGGCTTCGCAAACTTGACTCGTATACCTTATTTTTGTTCCCTAGTCTCGATAGAATACCAAACGGACTCTAGTGCAAATGACCACGCAAGTTCATGTAACCAAAGATTGTTTACTAAACACAAGGAGTATAACTTGTAAAAACTCAATCTCTCTAATTCTTGGTTATGCAACTCGACAAGACCCAAGATTAGCATAACAATATCAAAAAGACTCAACTTCTAGTTTTTCTTGTTTCATACACTCGACAAAAACCCAACACAACACCCAAGTGACATATCATTTTTCGACATGAAACAATTAAAAGAAGCTAAACACGGTAAACTTTATAATAACATTTTGATACAAGTTACTAACTTAACATCATAACAACAACAAAAAGAACATTACAACAAGGAAGATTTATAACCTCAACTCAAAGGTGATGCGTGAGGAACGAGAATGGCTTCGTGGTTTCGGACCAAACAAGACTTGAATTAGCTCCTACACACTTCCAATTGCAAAACCCCCAAATCAATTCTTGAAAACCCTAACTTTCACAAACCCTAGTTTTTGGTAAAATTTGATGAGAAACTGAGTTTGGGGCTTTTGCAACTCGACTAGAGATATAGAAGTATATTGGGGAGGAGTTTGGCTATCTTTCTTTCCTTTGGTCTTGGTTTAAAGCCAAATTCGGTTAGCTTCCAAAAACTAAGAATATTTGGACTTTTGGCTCAAGCTAGATTGGTGTGAAGATATGATTCCCTTGGATGACTTAGCCTTGATTTTCCTTGGATTCGTACGAGTTGTAGCAAGAGCATCAAGAGGAGATTTGTGAAGCAAAAACTTTCATGGATTTGGTAAGAGAGAAGAGGATATGAGGGATTAAACATGTTGGATTATCCTCTTTGGGAGATTCGACCTACTAGGGAGGTACAAGTCTAGAGGTTGAAGATGGGATTTGATATCTTTTCTTTTTCCTGGTTCTTGGGTTTGGCTTTGTCGTGAATGGGAAAGAAAGACAAAGAGATTATAACACAATTTTTATTTAATGTTCTCATTTGTCCATTGTGTAAGTATATATATGTATTATACTTATTGTGTAAATTGTGAAAATGTATGCATATACATTATTCTTATGTATAAATTGTATTTGAGTCTTATAAAAGTTATTGCTCAAGTGAAAGTGTGTTAAATATTTTGTGTCCCGCGATATTAAATTGTGACCGAAGCATCATTGTTTGATAACTTTTATAATGTAGTATCTTATGGTTACGCGTCGGAGATATTATTATTTTTGTAATATTTTTCATTACGGGAGTTTGTCATTTGTTTCATCAAGCCCTTATCATAGTGTCGGTACGCGTGCAGTATCGGTCGCTGGGGTAAACGAGATAACCTCTCGTCTTACAATTTAAATCATAAGACAAAAATGAAATATTCATGAAATGATATGAATGCAAGGGTGGTGAAATTATCTACTGTATGCGAGTTATCTACTCAAATGATCAGGCAAAGCTTATGCATGCTTCATGACTCATGCTTAGTAATAATAAATTACTAATTATCAGTTAAATTTTAGTGAAAATTTACCGTGTGTCACATCCTCCCCGCCTTGGAAGAGAAAACCGTCCTCGATTTTCAGTTAGAATTGTTTGCTGAAGTAGAGAAAAGATGTGGGTATTTATGTTTGAATTGGTCTTCACGTTCCCACGTGTATTCTGGACCTCTTTGAGAGTTCCAGCGGACTTTGACGATAGGAATGCGGCTTTGCTTAAGCCGTTTGATTTCTCTATCCATAATTTCAATGGGTTCCTCAACAAAATTTAATCTTTCGTCAACTTGGATTTCTTCCAAGGGAATAGCAAGAGTTTCGTCAGAAAGACATTTCTTCAAGTTGCATACGTGAAACACGTTGTGTACAGAGCTGAGTTATTGTGGTAATTCGAGTCGGTATGCTACCGGTCCGATTCTAGCGAGAATTTTGAAAGGTCCAATGTAACGAGGATTTAACTTCCCACGTTTTTCGAAATGGATTACGCCCTTCCATGGCGCAACTTTGAGCATAACTTTATCTCCCACTTGAAACTCAAGTGGTTTCCTCCTTCTATCCGCGTAGCTCTTTTGACGGTCACGAGCTGCTTGCAGTCGGTTTTTGATTTGTACAATCTTCTCCGTAGTTTCTTGAATTAACTCCGGACCAGTAAGTTGACTTTCTCCAACTTCGGCCCAACACACAGGTGATCTACACTTCCGACCATAGAGTGCTTCATATGGTGCGGCTTTGATGCTTGTGTGATAGCTGTTATTGTAAGAAAACTCGGCTAATGGCAGGTGTTTATCCCAGCCATTTCCAAAGTCTATCACACATGCTCTTAGCATATCCTACAGTGTTTGGATTTTTCTTTCGCTTTGTCCATCGGTCTGAGGATGGTAAGCGGTGCTCATGTCGAGGTTAGATCCTAAAGCATCTTGAAGCGATTTCCAGAAATTCGAGGTGAAACGGATATCTCTTTCTGAGATGATGGAGATTGGTACGCCATGGCGTGCGATGATTTCCTTCAGGTATAGTTGTGCAAGTTTGTCCATTCCGTCACTTTCTTTCATTGGTAGAAAATGTGCTGACTTGGTGAGACGGTCAACTATTACCCAAATAGTGTCATAGCCTTTAGAGGTTTTAGGTAGCTTAGTGATAAATTCCATACGTTCCCATTTCCACTCGGGAATTTCGGGTTGTACTAGTAGACCTGAGGGTCTCTGATGTTCAGCTTTAACCTTTGAACAGGTTAAACACCGGCTGATATATGTTGCAATGTCGGCTTTCATGTTTGGCCACCAGTACAATTTGTTCAGATCAAGATACATTTTGTCGGATCCTGGGTGGATGGAGTATTTAGACTTGTGGGATTCGTGCATAATGATATCGCGAATTCCTCCATAGAGTGGTATCCAACTTCGCTCTTTGAAACACAAAATTCCATCCGACCTTTTCACGAATCCATTTTCGCTTTCTGGCATTCCGTAAAGGTTCTCATTCGGACGATTTTCTTCCTTGAGTGCTTCTGTTTGTGCTTCCAAAATTTTGGATGGAAGAGGTGAACTAATTGTCATACCCAAGGATCTGACTCTAAGAGGTTTTGGTCGCTCTTTTCTACTCAGAGCATCAGCAACTACATTCGCTTTACCTGGATGGTAACGAATCTCGCAGTCGTAATCACTGAGTAATTCCAACCATCGGCGTTGTCTCATGTTTAGTTCTTTCTGATCTAAAATGTGTTGTAGACTTTTGTGATCGGTGTATACGACACACTTCGTGCCATATAAATAATGTCTCCAAATTCTGAGTGCGAACACAACTGATCCTAACTCCAAATCGTGCGTCGTGTAGTTTTTCTCATGAGTTTTCAACTGGCGAGAGGCGTATGCTATCACCTTCTCCCTTTGCATTAACACTGCTCCTAGCCCCTTATGTGAAGCGTCGCAATAAACAACAAAGTCCTCGCTACCTTCAGGTAAGGCCAGAATAGGTGCACTACACAACTTTTCTTTAAGGAGTTGAAAAGCTTCTTCTTCTTTTTATCCCCAGTCAAACTTGGTGTTTTTCTGGGTTAGCTTGGTTAAAGATTTGGCAATCTTTGAGAAACCTTCAATGAATCTTCTGTAGTATCCAGCGAGTCCTAAGAATTGGCGTATTTCTGTAGGAGTTGTGGGTGTCGCCCAATCCTTTATTGACTCGATCTTAGCGGGATCTACATGAATACCCTGACTGTCGATTACATGACCTAGGAATTGTACAGTCGATATCCAAAACTCACACTTCGAGAACTTTGCATACAGTTCTTCTTTCTTCAACAATTCCAAGATCAATCTAAGATGCTCCTCGTGTTCTTTCACACTCTTGGAATAAATTAGGATATCGTCAATGAATACGATCACAAATTTATCCAGGTAGGGTTTACACACTCGGTTCATGAGGTCCATGAAGACAGCTGGTGCGTTGGTTAACCCAAAAGGCATGACTTGGAACTCATAATGTCCGTAACGAGTTCTGAAGGCAGTTTTGGGAATATCTTCTTCCCGAACTCTCAGTTGATGGTATCCGGACCTTAAGTCAATTTTTGAATAAACACTTGAACCTTGAAGTTGATCGAATAAGTCATCGATCCTCGGGAGTGGGTAGCGGTTCTTAATGGTTAGTTTATTCAACTCGCGATAGTCAATGCACATCCTAAAAGTTCCGTCTTTCTTTTTGACGAATAGGACTGGCGCTCCCCATGGTGATGAGCTCGGTCTAATGAACCCTTTTTCTGCAAGTTCCGACAACTGGTTTGATAACTCCTGGAGTTCCGTTGGAGCTAATCGATAAGGTGCACTTGCCACTGGTGCGGCACCAGGCACTAGATCGATATGAAATTCAACCTGTCAGGTCGGTGGGAGTCCTGGCAAGTCTTCAGGAAAGACTTCAGGAAATTCTCTCACTATTGGTACGTCTTCCGGACGTTTTTCTTCCTTTTCTTTTTCGTCATTTCCGGTGACTTGTGCTAGGAAGATGTGGCATCCTTCCTCGATACACCTCAACACCTTGGTACAGGAAATGACATGCAGTCTTGAAACGCTTCTTCTGTCACTCCGGTCTCCTTCTATAGTTAGGACTTCATCTCCATATGGTACTCGAACGAGCTTCTCGTCACAAATTTTTGGGTTTTAGGTTCATTGGATCAAGAATTACTCTAAGTACTGGAACCACGGACAGATTTGATATAACCACGGACAGAAGAGTGTAACCACGGATGAAGACAACAGCGGCTAGTAGTATTGTGTAACCACGGATAATATATTGTAACCACTGCTAGTCTTGTATAGTCGGTTAGTTTATTGTATTAGATAAATATGGAAAAGATATTTATCTTGTAGGTTACGTATTGTATAATGTATAGGACTCCTTAGCCTATAAAAGGAGATCCTAGGTTAGGTTAGATATACGTATGTTTTATATCTAAGGTCGATACATTTCAAGGTTGCAAAACCCTAATACTGTAAGAGTATTCGTATTATCAATAATATTGAGGTGTTGAATGTTTACTATTCTTCTTCTTAAGATTAAGTGTTAAATTCCGCGTAATACTTAATAAGTTCTTTGTTCAAGTCTGCTCAACTGGGATCAACAAGTGGTATCGGACCAGTTAACACAGGTCGAAGTGGGGAGGATATTCTTGAACGTTTAAATGAATTGACGGCTAAGTGTGCCAAAATGGAGAATACAATTTCAGGTTTACAGGAGTTAACTATGTTTCAGGGTAAGGATATTCAGAGATTGAAGCATAGAGTATTGGTTTTGGAGAAAGTGAAAAGACCTGGGGTTGCTGTTTTGAAAGCTATGCACAGAAAGAAAAAGAAGGCGGACTCCTCTTCTGCTCTGAATGTGAAGGATGTATCCAAACAGGGGAGGAGTGATGGAATGAATTCAGGGGAGGCAGTGGATGTATCTGTTGGTGTATCTATGGAAGAAGATGTTGATAGTGGAGATCAATATTTTTTGGTTTCTGATAAAGATGGGAATGAGGTTGTTCTTGAAAAATTGAAGAATGTTGAAGTAGTGCAGAACACAACAACTGATAGTATACCTGAAACCATGGTTAGTACTCTTGTAACCACTGATGCAATTTCAGACTTGGCTATTGTTCCTACTACTGTCATACCCACTGCTATCATAACCACTTCCACTGTTGTCACAACTCTCTCTATATTACCATCTAAGCCTAAAGAAGTAGAGAAAGAAGCTGCAAGTACATTGATTAATCTGAGCAAAACATCATCTATTTCTACACCCATCATTGCACCTGTTTTATCTGTTCAGTCTACTGCAACCAAACCCAGAGTTAAAAGTTTGGTTATTGGTGAACCTTTGAAGAAGAAAGTGGTTCAATCTGATGATGGGAAAGGTAAAGAGGTAGTGATGAAGTTTAAAAATAAAGCAGAACAAGAAGCTTATGATGCAGAGTATGCTAAAAGTATTGAAGCTGAGGATCAAGCAGTTTTAGAGAAAAGAAAGCAAGATGAAGAGGAAGCTAGTCAGAGATGGTTAGCTACATGGTATGAATCACAAAACTATCTTAAAGCATCTGAATTAATAAGTGATGAGTATACTGCACAAGAATGGGCTTTGTTTGATGATGTGGAAAAAGCTAGACTTTTGGGTATATTGGCAAGAAAGGTCAGTAAAGAAAAGAAGCAAGTTGTAAGAAAGAAACATCCTACTACTGCTCAGATGAGGAATGTATTGATGAAGATTATTAAGAATTCAGGCATATATGTTTCTGATAATCTTAGTAGGTGTTCATTTGAAAGAATTTTTGAGATTTATGAGAGATGTATGAGAATTAATCATAATGTATTTTGTCCAATGAATTCTACAAAGGAGGAAGAGTGGATTAAAAAGGATGATGAATGGATTCAAAGTAAAAGAAAGAGAAAATCTGAAGTTCAGGAGACATCTGATTCTAAAAGATTGAAAGTTGTTGAAGATGAAAATCAAATTATTTCTTATGAGTTTAAGCTTATAATTGGAAGTGAAGGAGTTTGGAAAATTCAAAGACTCAACAATGAAGTTTCTGAGTATAATAAATTTTCACAAATGCTTCAGTATTTTGATAGAGATGATTTGATGAATTTTTGGATACTTTTCAAGAACAAGTTTGGTGAAGTACATCCAAATGACTATCATGAGAGACTGGTTTATCATTATTTGAAGATTTTATTTGAACCAACTCATGATGAGCCTGAATGGCAAGGACTCTACAATGGTCAAGTTACTAGATGGTTTTTATATCAAACTTGTGGAGTTCATGTTTTAACTGTTTCTAGAAAGGTTATTCATATGCTTGTAGAAGGTGATTATCCTCAACTGCATAAGCATCCAGGAATTATTGCTCAGATGTTGAAGCCTGGTTGTATCAAGATGTTAGTACCCTATGAAGGTCAAGCTTACAAATTGTTACTGAAGTATGAGAACATTCTTAAGGCTTGTAAGTGTTTGGCTACATCCTCCAATTCAGATGTTTTGAGCTTAAAGAAAACTTGAGAATTCTGTTGGAATGTATCAAGTTTAGGGGAGGATTGTTGGGTTTTAGGTTCCTTGGATCAAGAATTACTCTAAGTACTGGAACCACGGACAGGTTTGATATAACCACAGACAGAAGAGTGTAACCACGGATGAAGACAACCGCAGCTAGTAGTATTGTGTAACCACGGATAATTTATTGTAACAACTGCTAGTCTTGTATAGTCGGTTAGTTTATTGTATTAGATAAATATGGAAAAGATATTTATCTTGTAGGTTACGTATTGTATAATGTATAGGACTCCTTAGCCTATAAAAGGAGATCCTAGGTTAGGTTAGATATACGTATGTTTTATATCTAAGGTCGATACACTTCAAGGTTGCAAAACCCTAATACTGTAAGAGTATTCGTATTATCAATAATATTGAGGTGTTGAATGTTTACTATTCTTCTTCTTAAGATTAAGTGTTAAATTCCGTGTAATACTTAATAAGTTCTTTGTTCAAGTCAGTTTCTATATTAGATCGTTTGCTCAACTGGGATCAACAAGAAGAAGAATAGTAAACACAGGTCGAAGTGGGGAGGATATTCTTAGTTTAAGATGCCTGATGAGAAGTTTATACAACTTAGGGTACCTACGAAGGAAAATATATATTGTTTTGATCTTAAAGATGTTCTTCCTAATAGGTCCTTATGTTTGTTTGCTAAAGCATCTGTAGATGAGTCAAAATTGTGGCATAGAAGGCTAGGTCATCTCAATTACAAAACAATCAATAAACTGGTAAAAGGAAACTTAGTGAGAGGGTTACCTTCAAAGGTTTTTGAGTGTAAGGAACTGTGTGTGGCCTGTCAAAAAGGAAATCAACATAGAGCTTCTTGTAAGACCAAAACTGTAAACACCATAACACAGCCACTGTTTATGCTTCATATGGACTTATTTGGACCTACCTTTGTTAGAAGCTTGAACCATAAGCAGTATTGCCTAGTTATCACTGATGATTATAGTAGATTTTCTTGGGTATACTTTTTGGCTGCTAAGAATGAGACTAGTGAGATTCTTAAGAGTTTCATTACTAAGATAGAAAATCGAGTTAATCATAAGGTCAAAGTAATCAGATGTGATAATGGAACTGAGTTTAAGAATGATGTGATGAATCAGTTCTGTGTAGCTAAAGGTATTGAAAGACAGTTTAGTGTTGCTAGAACACCACAACAGAATGGTGTAGCTGAAAGGAAAAATAGAACACTAATTGAGGCTGCTAGGACCATCCGACCATGTTGTCAGAGTCTAAGTTACCAACTACCTTTTGGGCTGAAGCTGTAGGAATTGCATGTTATGTGCAAAACAGAAGTAAGGTAGTAAAGCCTCATAACAAGACCCCCTATGAGCTGTTACATGATAGGAAGCCAATGATTGCATTCCTAAAACCTTTTGGGTGTCCTGTTACCATCTTGAATACCATAGACTACCTAGGCAAGTTTCAAGAAAAAGCAGATGATGGGTACTTTTTTAGGCTATTCCACTAATAGAAAAGCCTTTAGAGTATACAATAGGAGGACTAGAATTGTTGAAGAGAACTTACATGTTCAATTCAGTGAAAAGACTCCTAGTGTTGAGACCAAAGGACCAGACTGGCTGTTTAACATTGATATGCTAACCAAATCTATGAATTATGAGCCTATCATTGCAGGAACTTCCACTAATGATAATGCAGGTACACAAAAGGATTTTGAGGCAGATACATCTTCTAAATAAGCTGATTCTCCAAAGGAGTTCTATTTGGTTGAAAAGTGGAAAGCTGGTTCTGTTCCTTCCATCATTGATCATCAAAGTCCCACTGATGATGAAGTACTGAAAGATGGAGGCAAAGTTGATCATCATCAAGATAAGGATAAGTTGTTGAAAGATAACTCAGTGTCGATAGAAGAAATTGAAAAGAAGAAAAAGCAGTCTGCAAGCACTGCTAAGCCTACTGAATGCACTGATAGGCCAACTGTAACTGCTGACAAGCCATCTTCTACCACTGATAGTTCAAGTGAAATCCCGGCTACAAGTACTGGATATAGTACTTTCTTTGGACCAAATGACACAGTATTTGGTGATGAGGAGTATCCACATGATCCTACCATGCCTGCTTTGATAGAGATTGATACTCCTACTGATGATGAAGACATGGATGATTTCTTCAATGCTGATTTGTCTAATTTGGAAACTGTCATTAATGAAAGTCCAATCACTACTACCAGGATTCACAAGATTCATCCCAAGGAACAAATACTTGGAAATTTGAATACTCCAGTTCAAACAAGAAGCAGGGTAAAGAACTCTGAACCCTTTCCTGAACATGGGTTCTTTGCAAGATCACTTCACAAAAGAAACAGTCATAAAGATCTGCAAAATTGTCTGTTTGCTTGTTTTCTGTCTCAAAAGGAGCCCAAAAGAGTTGAAGAAGCTTTATCTGAAGAAGGCTGGGTAGAATCAATGCAAGAGGAGCTTCTTCAGTTCAAACTTCAAGAGGTTTGGACATTGGTTGATCTTCCAAATGGGAAGAGGGCTATTGGGACTAAATGGGTGTTCAGAAACAAGAGGGATAAAAGAGGAATTGTTGTAAGAAACAAATCAAGGTTAGTTGCTCAAGGATACACACAAACAAAAGGTTTGGATTATGATGAAGTGTTTGCACCAGTTGCAAGGATAGAGGCTATCAGATTATTTTTGGCTTATGCTTCATTCAAGAATTTTGTTGTGTATCAGATGGATGTTAAAAGTGCATTTTTATATGGCACTATTGATGAGGAAGTTTATGTTTGTCAACCTCCTGGTTTTGAAGATCCTGATTATCCTGACAAGGTTTACAGGGTGAGGAAGGCTATGTATGGATTGCATCAGGCTCCTAGGGCATGGTATGAGTGCCTGTCTACTTATTTGATGGACAATGGTTTTAAAAGAGGACTGATTGATAAAACTTTGTTCATTAGAAAGCATAAAGATGATATTTTACTGGTTCAGGTTTATCTAGATGACATCATCTTTGGCTCTACTAACAAGGAACTATGCAGAGATTTTGAGAAACTTATGCATGATAAGTTTCAGATGAGTTCTATGGGAGAACTCACTTTCTTTTTGGGGCTACAGGTTCAACAAAGGACTGATGGTATTTTCATTAGTCAAGACAAGTATGTAGCAAATGTTTTGAAGAAGTTTGGGTTTCAAGATGTAAAGAGTGCAAGTACACCTATGGAGACTCAGAAACCTATGCTACCAGATGATGGAAGTCCCAAAGTTGATTTGAAGTTGTACAGATCCATGATTGGATCTTTGATGTATCTTACTGCATCTAAGCCAGACATTATGTTCTCAGTATGTGTGTGCAAGATTTCAAGTAACACCAAATACCTCACACATGAATGCTGTTAAGAGGACCTTTAGATATTTGAAAGGTCATCCTAAATTGGGCCTTTGGTACTATAAGGATTCCCCTTTTGACCTGGTGGCCTACACTGATAGTGACTATGCTGGAGCTAGTCTGGATAGGAAGTCTACCACTGGAGGATGTCAGTTCTTGGGAAGCAAATTAATTTCTTGGCAGTGTAAAAAGCAAACTATTGTGGCTAATTCTACAACTGAAGCTGAATATGTGGCTGCTGCTAGTTGCTGTGGTCAAGTTCTTTGGATTCAGAATCAATTGCTGGATTTTGGGTACAATTTTATGCATACGAAGATTTACATTGATAATAACAGTACAATTTGCATTATTAAAAATCCTATTTTACATTCTAGAACTAAACATATTGAGATAAGGCATCACTTTATTAGAGATTGTAATGAGAAAAGGTTAATTCAAATGGTAAAAATCCATACTAATTTCAATGTTGATGATCTTCTCACCAAAGCTTTTGATGTGGGGAGGTTTCAGTATCTTGTTGTTAGTATTGAAATGATTAATCTCTAAATTCTCAAATTATTTTGTATCAGTTTGTATAAGTATTGGACTGTTATTATGTAATCTTAGTATTGCTATCTCTGTTTCTACCCACTGATAGTGTTGTTTCTAACCACTGATAGAGTTGTTCAAACCACTGCTAGTTGTTCTGTGTTTCCACTAACCATTGTGCAGATAAAAGACAAGTCATTATAGAGATTTAAGAAGTACTGAAGTTAAATTGTTCATTCAACAAAACAGTTTACAGCTTACAGCTTACAATGAAACTTCAAGTGCTAATTAAAGACTACTTCTATACATGATTTTCTACTAATATTTCTACTACTACTATCCTTGCTTCTATTGTTTAAATGCTGGATATGCATTTATCATATGCATGACCAGTACGACAAAGCAGCTAAGGATCAAAATGGGAAGGATAGATTGATGCAAACGAAGATGATGAAGATGAATACAGTAGATGAAGCACAAAGGACATAGTCATATCATACTTGCATCTGCTGGTTTCACCAAAAAGCATCATTCCCTTTTTCTTTTTCCCTTCCCCCTTACGATGTGTGAAGAAGCACCACAACTTGGTGCCGAAAGACCAAGAACCACCTCTTTGTCCTTTGGGAGTGGTGGATTTCTTGCTCGTGGTCTTGGTTGGGGGTTGGATGATGAAGGTTTGGGGTTTGAAGTCCTCTTCTTAGAAGAGTCATCGGAGTCTTCAGAAGCATCACTTGGATTCACCACACTATCATCTTCTGATGATGGAAGAAATGGGGATTTTAATGGTCGTGATTCTTGTGGAGGTATGTCAAATCGCCACGGATTGGATTCTTGTGGAGGCGCACTGACTGCCATGGAAGATGTTTCTTCGTCTGTATCTTCATAGGGTGATACATATGAACTTAAAGAAGAGCTATCTTCTCCTTTTATTGGATTGCTTGACAAATAGTTCTTTTTCCATCTCTCCAGACTGCTGTTGGAGGAGGTGTTATCATCTGATGAAAGATCGATTGGGTTAGAACTGCTCATTCTTGGGGTTTTTGGAGAAATTAGGGTTTTGATTTTGATTGGTGTGTGCGTTATATGAGATTAAGGGTTCTTTTTATAAGCAAAAATAAGGGCTATGGAAGTAAATAGGAGGCAGGTTAAATGTGGTTGGAGAGTTAATGAGTTTCTTGGGTATTGGACTGATATTTGTTCTAGAAGTTGACTATATTGACTTACCTGTTTAAACCATGGATAGTTATTTTGGAACCACTTCTGGCATAAACTAACCACTGACAACAATAACCTATTTTTCTGTGTTGGTTTTGTGTTTTTGACTTGCAGGTATGAAGGATGTGTGTGCATAAGGAGCTGCTATGTTAACTGTTTCTGTTAGTTATTTAAAAAAAAGAAAAAAGAAAAAAAAAGAAAAGAAAAATGTGTGTAATCCTTCATATTTTTGTGAGATCTTACCTATTGTGACACATATTTCCTTGCTCTATAACTTGGTTCTTTGGAAGAAGTGATTCAATGTATCCGCTGATGGTATGTCTTAACTGCGGATAGCAGTTCTGGAACCGCGGATAGCTTGGTGCTTGGATTTGGATATTACAGGGGTTGTTTGGTAACATTGGCAAACCTATATCTCTCTCCCCAAATCACGGACGGATCATTTATTTGATTCTCAAACCACTTCGAATTGGCGCTCAACTTTAACCCTAATCACTTTCTTTGATTTATTCACAAAACCCACTTCATATCTATCATTAATCACAATGGCTGAAAAGTATTCCACTTCACATAACCTAGTTGCAGTACTCACTAAGGATGCTCGCTCTGAAGGGTTTCATCAAATAATTGATTTCCTAGTTCACAGTCCCATTCACTATGCTTTAACAGTTGAACCTACCATTCTTAAAGCCTACATACATCAGTTCTGGAGGTATGCTAAACTTGAAGAGGTTGATGGCTTGGAGGTGTTTAGTACTGTTGTGGATGAGAATGCTATTTCTGTTTTTGAGGATATCATTAGAAAATTTTTAAGGCTTGATGATGCTGATGGTGTTGATAATCTTTCAGATGTTGAGATTGTTGCTGGTTTAGAGAGATTAGGATATACACACAGAGGTGAAAAGGTACAATTTTTTAAGAGTTTGTTTTCACAACAATGGAAGTTTTTGATTCACACTTTGTTGATGTTTATGAGTAACAAGACCACAGGCTTTAATGACTTTCCTTCAAAAATTGCTAGTGCTATTATTTGTTTTTCTGATGGAAGGAAGTTTAACTGGTCTAGGATGATATATGAGGGGTTAGTACAAAACATTAGGAAGAAGGGTAAATACTATTTGTATCCTAGGTTTGTTCAACTGATTGTGGAACATCAAATAGTGGAACCTGTTGAACATACTAGAGAGTATGAAGTACATCATATGCTTCCTAAGGTTTTTGCACATATGAGGAATCAGCCACAGAATGTAATAATTAGAGATGTTCCTTTATTTCCTCACATGATTACTTTGCCTACTGATTCTGAGTTTGATGAGGGTCTTGCATCATGGACTAGGAGAACACAGGGCACTAAGCTTCCTCAGGCTAGTGTTAGTGGTGTTGTTAATGAGGCTGTCACATGGAGTGGAGGTGACATGATTGTAAGGGCTTCCACTACTGATTCATGCTTAGATGCTGGTCAGGATAGTGGAAACATAAATAAGACCCAACCATTGGCAACTCCTAATGTGGAGAGTTCTTTGGAACTTAACACATGTGGAGGAATCCCTAGCCAACTGGCTGCTACAGGGTGCATAGATGATCAGGCCCGGTCTGGTGTTATGTCTACTATATCCAAGGATTCACCTCTCGGAGCAGTTAACACAACTCGAAGTGATGAGGATAGATTGGGACCTGATATTGAATTGACGGTTGATGAGTTTGTCCATGATGTCTTTTCCAATGAACCACCTCTCGGACCAGTTAACACAGGTCGAAGTGGGGAGGATATTCTTGAACGTTTAAATGAATTGACGGCTAAGTGTGCCAAAATGGAGAATACAATTTCAGGTCTACAGGAGTTAACTGTGTTTCAGGGTAAGGATATTCGAAGATTGAAGCATAGAGTATTGGTTTGGAGAAAGTGAAAAGACCTGGGGTTGCTGTTTTGAAAGCTATGCACAGAAAGAAAAAGAAGGCAGACTCCTCTTCTGCTCTGAATGTGAAGGATGTATCCAAACAGGGGAGGAGTGATGGCATGAATTCAGGGGAGGCTGTGGATGTATCTGTTGGTGTATCTATGGAAGAAGATGTTGATAGTGGAGATCAATATTTTTTGGTTTCTGATAAAGATGGGAATGAGGTTGTTCTTGAAAAATTGAAGAATGTTGAAGTAGTACAGAACACAACAACTGATAGTATACCTGAAACCATGGTTAGTACTCTTGTAATCACTGATGCAGTTTCAGACTTGGTTATTGTTCCTACTACTGTCATACCCACTGCTATCATAACCACTTCCACTGTTGTCACAACTCTCTCTATATTACCATCTAAGCCTAAAGAAGTAGAGAAATAAGCTGCAAGTACATTGATTAATCTGAGCAAAACATCATCTATTTCTACACCCATCATTGCACCTGTTTTATCTGTTCAGTCTACTGCAACCAAACCCAGAGTTAAAAGTTTGGTTATTGGTGAACCTTTGAAGAAGAAAGTGGTTCAATCTGATGTTGGGAAAGGTAAAGAGGTAGTGATGAAGTTTAAAAATAAAGCAGAACAAGAAGCTTATGATGCAGAGTATGCTAAAAGTATTGAAGCCGAGGATCAAGTAGTTTTAGAGAAAAGAAAGCAAGATGAAGAGGAAGCTAGTCAGAGATGGTTAGCTACATGGTATGAATCACAAAACTATCTTGAAGCCTCTGAATTAATAAGTGATGAGTATACTGCACAAGAATGGGCTTTGTTTGATGATGTGGAAAAAGCTAGACTTTTGGGTATATTGGCAAGAAAGGTCAGTAAAGAAAAGAAGCAAGTTATAAGAAAGAAACCTCCTACTACTGCTCAGATGAGGAATGTATTGATGAAGATTATTAAGAATTCAGGCATATATGTTTCTGATAATCTTAGTAGGTGTTCATTTGAAAGAATTTTTGAGATTTATGAGAGATGTATGAGAATTAATCATGATGATTTCTGTCCAATGAATTCTACAAAGGAGGAAGAGTGGATTAAAAAGGATGATGAATGGATTCAATGTAAAAGAAAGAGAAAATCTGAAGTTCAGGAGACATCTGATTCTAAAAGATTGAAAGTTGTTGAAGATGAAAATCAAATTATTTCTTATGAGTTTAAGCTTATAATTGGAAGTGAAGGAGTTTGGAAAATTCAAAGACTCAACAATGAAGTTTCTGAGTATAATAAATTTTCACAAATGCTTCAGTATTTTGATAGAGATGATTTGATGAATTTTTGGATACTTTACAAGAACAAGTTTGGTGAAGTACATCCAAATGACTATCATGAGAGACTGGTTTATCATTATTTGAAGATTTTATTTGAACCAACTCATGATGAGCCTGAATGGCAAGGACTCTACAATGGTCAAGTTACTAGATGGTTTTTATATCAAACTTGTGGAGTTCATGTTTTAACTGTTTCTGGAAAGGTTATTCAAATGCTTGTAGAAGGTGATTATCCTCAACTGAATAAGCATCCAGGAATTATTGCTCAGATGTTGAAGCCTGGTTGTATCAAGATGTTAGTACCCTATGAAGGTCAAGCTTACAAATTGTTACTGAAGTATGAGAACATTCTTAAGGCTTGTAAGTGTTTGGCTACATCCTCCAATTCAGATGTTTTGAGCTTAAAGAAAACTTGAGAATTCTGTTGGAATGTATCAAGTTTAGGGGAGGATTGTTGGGTTTTAGGTTCCTTGGATCAAGAATTACTCTAAGTACTGGAACCACGGACAGGTTTGATATAACCACGGACAGAAGAGTGTAACCACGGATGAAGACAACCGCGACTAGTAGTATTGTGTAACCACGGATAATATATTGTAACAACTGCTAGTCTTGTATAGTCGGTTAGTTTATTGTATTAGATAAATATGGAAAAGATATTTATCTTGTAGGTTACGTATTGTATAATGTATAGGACTCCTTAGCCTATAAAAGGAGATCCTAGGTTAGGTTAGATATACGTATGTTTTATATCTAAGGTCGATACACTTCAAGGTTGCAAAACCCTAATACTGTAAGAGTATTCGTATTATCAATAATATTGAGGTGTTGAATGTTTACTATTCTTCTTCTTAAGATTAAGTGTTAAATTCCACGTAATACTTAATAAGTTCTTTGTTCAAGTCAGTTTCTATATTAGATCGTTTGCTCAACTGGGATCAACACAAATGATGGCACCATGATATTTTGCCAACCAATCCATTCCGATGATGACATCGAAACTACCCAATGCTACTGGTATCAAGTCGATATTGAATGGGTGGTTTAACAGATTAAGGGTGCAACCTCTTATGATGCTATCTACCCTGTCTATGTTACCGTTAGCTAGTTCCACATTGTATGCATTTCCTAATGCAGTTGGGGCAATATTGAGTAGTGGACTAAATGCATTAGAAACAAAACTCCTATCGGCTCCCGTATCAAACAATATGGATGCATAACGATTATTTATAAGGAACATACCCGTCACAACATTCGGGTCTTCCTCAGCTTCCACTTTGGTCACAACATAGACTCTCCCACGAGCTCCTTCGCCATTTCCCTGATTACTCAGCTGTCCAACATTACCCTGAATCCTGCCATTCCCATGGATTCCTGGATTTCCTCAGTTTCCTTGGTTCCTGGTCTTTCGGCATTCATTCTTATAATGCCCTTTTGAACCACAACCAAAGCAAGTTATACCAGCTTTTGGGTCCTGAGCTGGGGCTGTTTGAACTGTCGCCAATGCCTTGGACCTGCAGTTTCTGGTCAAGTGTCCGATTTTCTGACAGTTACGGCACTTGACTGTACACTGTCCTTTGTGATGCAGAGTGCATCGGTTACACAGTGGTGCAGTCCCTGTATATGGTTTTCTTTCTTCAATCCCAGCGGCATATGCTCTAGCAACATTTTGCCTTTTGTTTTGATTGTTGTTGTTGTACCCACTGTTGTTGCCATGGTACCCATTGTTGTTGTAGCTTCGGGAGTGGTCATCCCATTTCCTCTTGTTGTCAACCACTTTGTCCATGGAATCCTCAATCACTTGGTCCATGAGTTTGTTGGCTACTTCGATGGTTTCGTGAAGATCAACAGCCTTAGAAGTGGTGACATTGCCCTTGATAGGTTGGGGCAGTCCTCCGATGTATCTCTCTAACAATCGGGTCTCAGTAGGAACCATTTCAGGACACAGCAAGGCTAGTTCTTGAAATCGCTGATTATAAGCAGCCATATTGGTGCCTTGAACTTTGAGGTTCCAAAACTCATGCTCTAGCTTCTTGATCTCATTACGAGGACAGTACTTTCGGAGTACCATCTCCTTGAAGCTCTCCCATTGCATGGCATAGGCAACATCGATACTAGCAGATTTCAGAAAATTGTTCCACCAGGTCAAGGCAGCATCTGTGAAAGTGAATGATTCGTACTTAACCTTAGACTCTTCCTCACAATTGCAAATTTGGAACACAGTCTCGAGCTTTTCGATCCATCTAGTCAGACCGACAGCTCCTTCGGTTCCACTAAAGCCTCCAGTCATGGTCTTACGAAAGTCCTGGTAAGTACAAGTGCGGCTGTGGGTGGGTGGTCTCGAAGTTCCAGCATTAGTAGACGAGTGGTTTACTGCAGCTAAAGCGGCGTTCACTCGATCATCGACTAGTTGGTCTATCATAGATTGATTCATGGTAGGTTGGATTGGAGTAGCCCTAACAGGAGTAGTGGCTTCAGCAGTCTGATCGCGTGTGACTCTGTTTGGAATAGCAGCGTTTGCAGCTTGGTTGCGAGTGACTCTCGCTGGAATAGGAGCATTGGAAGCTCCACCAGGGTTGGTACGTTTTGATCTTCGTTTCGGCGGCGTTTCTGCAGTAAGAGAGGTGATAAGATATATAACCTTTTAAACAAGGTAAGTGCCAAGTAACAGTGTGGTTGTCGCAGATAGATCATATGAGCAATCTATAAAAGGAAAGACAATAGGATAGGAAAATAAGCTTGACATAGATAGAATTTCGGTTACAAGGTTTCTAAAGTACATGATGAGATACTAGATGGAATACAACCGAAATACAACGGAAATACAACTGAAGTACAAGAGTAATAACTAACACTAACTGTTATAATTCAGTTTAGTGTGATACATCACGAAATCATATCTAAAGATGTCCACGCTCGGTACGTAGTCGCTCAATGGTGGCAATCAACTCTCGCTGCGTATCCTCTAAACTAGCGATGCGTCTCATCTGAGAGGCTAACATGGACTCTAAACCTGTGGTCCTCTGCCACTCCTCTCTGGTAGTATCTCTAGCCATCCACTGGATGCGCTCCAGCTCCTCAAGTCGGCCGTGCATATGGGCTTGACCTCTGCCCAAGGCCCGTGTCCTGCTATCCAACTCTCTAACATCCTCATCCTTAGCCTCAACCCTAAAACCCAGTCGAATCCTCTCATGTTTCTTGAGCTCCATGCTCTCAAACAACACATCAGTGACTCGGTCTAAACCCTCAACACGCTGCTCACAAGCTTGCAAGCGTGTTGGATCGACTCTCTCTAGCTGATCAGTATGGACTCCTAGCAGAGTCTCATGAGAGCCTAACTGAATAAGCACCCTCTCTGTAAGAGTCAGCTCATCATCTTCTGGATCTTCTTCTGGGTCTCCCTCTGAGTAGGAACCAGTAGATCTCCTGAGTCTCTGATGAGGTGGCGACTCAGTGGATGATGGTGTCAGTGACTCTGAATCAGCAGAAGGACCCATGTAAGCAGCGCGGGTCATCTGAGAGGCTAGTGCAGGCATGAATGAATACCGCTCTCTATATCCGGGTACTCTCACGATCATGCGAGGTTTTCGCCTGCGCGTCAACAAAGCTGATGGAGTGGTGGTAAGGGTAGGTATAGATGGAGTAGGTGCAATAACTGGCTGAGCTGCTAATGTGGCCTGTATATACGGATCAGTGGCTAAGTGTGCAAGCTGACGGATGGTAGGTGAGTAAGCAAGTAGGATGTCCTCCTGAACATCGTGAGGGAAGGCTAGTGAAGGCATGGTCTGTGACAAGACGGTGCATATGTGTAAGTATGTGGAAAAATATGTTCATGATGAATATGAAATAGTGCATAAGTAAATAGGAAATAAAACATGTAATCCTATTTAAATAAACTCTAAGTAAATGGCAAGTAAGGCAAGCGACAATCGGCGGTCGTAGTATGATGTTTTTGGTGAAAAGTAGTTATAGTTTAGGGTTTATATGTACCTAGTTCTCTATAACCTTGGCTCTGATGCCAATCTGTAACACCCCCAAATTTAGTTTAGTGGAAGCATACGTGTTATTCGGGAGCGTTACGGGATTGGTGAATCGTAACACAAGTAATAAAGAATGGAATACATACTCCGTTTAATTTCATAAAATATTTTAAAACATTATCTTACAACATCGTTTAGATAAATGGGCACATCCCATAACTTTTAGTGGTCCCAAAGTAAAAACATCATTTTTTTGTAAAAACACTTCTTTAACAATTACTACGACCATTTCTCCACCTCTTGCCTTGCATCCATGATCACAACTAAACACCTGAGAAAATATGCTAAAAAGGTCAGCTAAAAGCTGGTGAGTTCATAGGTTTAAGTTAAAATAATAGGTTTGGACCATAAGCAAAGTCATATAATCATTACAACGAATATAATGATATATGGCTGAAAGTCTATTACGTTAGCTCTAAGTTCATGCAACCAATACTACGACAGTTTTTGTATGCTAAAAGACGTCATACTATACAAGGGCCCATAGCGAGTGTTTTGTCCCTCAACACTCGGTTCCGACATGGTATACGTTTCGCCTTGGCCTAAGCATGACCAACTGAACGGAGGAGTCACCCTCAATAGATCTATTAGTAACATTCGCGTTTCCCAATGGGGAATTGACGGTTCATGAAAAAGGGCATTCTCTAGGGACATAAGGGCTTAGGCTAGACCACGTAATAGTAATCATGTAATAGTTTTGGTCCATAAAAAGGTTTTGCATATTTCTCACCCCAAAGTGTATAAAACAGTTTATCAAGTAAAAGAGGGGCTATGAAGACTCACCTTAGCAATTGTGAAATCCAAATGTGGGATCTAGTGAATGTTGTGATGCGGCACCGACACGCGACCTAGATAAGGAGGGCAATGTTTTAGTTCATTGTTTTAAGTATCACTTACTTAAAGTGGTTCAATATAATTGTATTAATACTAAACATAAGTTTGTAAAAATTGTTAATATAGTTTTACTAGTAAGTATACAAAGTGTATATACTTTTTATATTGACATTAATAGGGTTTTAAAATCTAAAGTTTGATATGAATAATAATTACAACATTCCACTAGCAAGTATATAAATGTGTATATACTTATTTAAGTTGACACAAAATGGTATTGTCAAAATTTATAACTAATTGATTTACTTTCTAATTACTTTTAGAAAATGTTTAAGTTAAGTTTGAAGACTTTCAAATTTAATATATGATAAAATGGCATTGTGGTCTTTAGTTATTTATCAAAACTTGTTCTTAATATATATATAGTTCTAAACGGGAAGTTTACTTGACATACATTTGTTTATACATTGATGCTAAATTTTGACGTAAGTATTATTAAGTGAATCATGTTTTTACACATTGATTGTTCATGCCAAAATTTTGTATATTGTTCGTTAAGTTTCAACTAGTGTACATGATTGACGTTAGGACGATACATATGAAGTGAAATGAAATAATTGACGGAGACGGGTTTTAGTGTTTGTTGTCCGATAAGTTTCCCCGGGTATCACCTCATTCGACCCTTCTAATAGTTGCTATATAAAGACCATGGGCTGCGGCCCATTTTAAATGCAATATGGAAACAAGTGTTGGGCCTGGCCCGATGTGGTTGTTGTAACGAGAAAGAAAGAAAAAGAAAAAAAAAGCATAGGCCCAAAGTTTATTGCTACTACTTTAATTTGTTAACAGAAGTTTTAGAACAAATATTTTCTTCCAGGTTCTTATTTCAAGTTCACATGTTTGTCTTTCAAGTTTAACGTGAGTACTATAGCTCGAGTCGTTTGTTTCGAACAAGATTGGCTAATATCAAAAACTAGGAAGGTGTGAGCAAATGAGTGATGAGGCCATGTATTAGTTGAGTACTACTTCAACTTGGTCTCATTCTTGTCAACTATTATGGACTTCGACATAACATAGGCTACTCGAAAATATTTTAGTAACCGAGTACATTTGACTTGAGTTCTCCCTAGGCGTACATAGAGGCTTAGACACATGGTTCACCTCTAAGATTTGAGTCACAAGACAATGAGATACTAGCATGTTTCTCATGTTAAACAAAGTAAAAATCAAGGTTTGACACACTTTTAAATGACATATATGTCGACTGAAAAGGTGAGTATCGACATGGGTTCCTAGTAGGCTTCGCAAACTTGACTCGTATACCTTATTTTTGTTCCCTAGTCTCGATAGAAAACCAAACGGACTCTAGTGCAAATGACCACACAAGTTCATGTAACCAAGATTGTTTACTAAACACAAGGAGTATAACTTGTAAAAACTCAATCTCTCTAATTCTTGGTTATGCAACTTGACAAGACCCAAGATTAGCATAACAATATCAAAAAGACTCAACTTCTAGTTTTTTTTGTTTCATAAACTCGACAAAAACCCAACACAACACCCAAGTGACATATCATTTTTCGACATGAAACAATTAAAAGAAGCTAAACACGGTAAACTTTATAATAGCATTTTGATACAAGTTACTAACTTAACATCATAACAACGACAAAAAGAACATTACAACAAGGAAGATTTATAACCTCAACTCAAAGGTGATGCGTGAGGAACGAGAATGGCTTCGTGGTTTCGGACCAAACAAGACTTGAATTAGCTCCTACACACTTCCAATTGCAAAACCCCCAAATCAATTCTTGAAAACCCTAACTTTCACAAATCCTAGTTTTTGGTTAAATTTGATGAGAAACTGAGTTTGGGGCTTTTGCAACTCGACTAGAGATATAGAAGTATATTGGGGAGGAGCTTGGCTATCTTTCTTTCCTTTGGTCTTGGTTTGAAGCCAAATTCGGTTAGCTTCTAAAAACTAAGAATATTTGGACTTTTGGCTCAAGCTAGATTGGCGTGAAGATATGATTCCCTTGGATGACTTGGCCTTGATTTTCCTTGGATTCGTACGAGTTGTAGCAAGAGCATCAAGAGGAGATTTGTGAAGCAAAAACTTTCATGGATTTGGTAAGAGAGAAGAGGATATGAGGGATTAAACATGTTGGATTATCCTCTTTGGGAGATTCGACCTACTAGGGAGGTACAAGTCTAGAGGTTGAAGATGGGATTTGATATCTTTTCTTTTTCTTGGTTCTTGGGTTTGGTTTTGTCGTGAATGGGAGAGAAAGACAAAGAGATTATAACACAATTTTTATTTAATGTTCTCATTTGTCCATTGTGTAAGTATATATATGTATTATACTTATTGTGTAAATTGTGAAAATGTATGCATATACATTATACTTATGTATAAATTGTATTTGAGTCTTATAAAAGTTATTGCTCAAGTGAAAGTGTGTTAAATATTTTGTGTCCCGCGATATTAAATTGTGACCGAAGCATCATTGTTTGATAACTTTTATAATGTAGTATCTTATGGTTACGCGTCGAAGATATTATTATTTTTGTAATATTTTTCATTATGGGAGTTTGTCATTTGTTTCATCAAGCCCTTATCATAGTGTCGGTACGCGTGCAGTGTCGGTCACTGGGGTAAACGAGATAACCTCTCGTCTTACAATTTAAATCATAAGACAAAAATGAAATATTCATGAAATGATATGAATGCAAGGGTGGTGAAATTATCTACTGTATGTGAGTTATCTACTCAAATGATCAGGCAAAGCTTATGCATGCTTCATGACTCATGCTTAGTAATAATAAATTACTAATTATCAGTTAAATTTTATTGAAAATTTACCGTGTGTCACAGTGACCGACACTTCACTATGGATTATCTAAATCCTAACAGGAATAGGCAGTTCTAAACTAGATCTAACTGGTTCTTGGCTGTGATACCAGGTTTCTATCTGGATCTAACTCGTTCTTGGCCAGAATAGCCGGTTCTTAACTGGTTCTTAGTCGAAATAGCCGGTTCTTAGCTGGATCTACTTGGCCTGAAGAGCCCTTTCTTAGCCAGATCTAACTGGTTCTTGGCATGAATAGCTGGTTCTTAGTCTGTTCACATTTAAACCAAAATTTGAATCTCGCGTAAAAAATAAATATTTTGTCTATCCTAAAAATTTAAGTTTACTCAAATTTTCCCGCCAAAATACCTTTTTTTTAATTAACTTGCGTAGTGATGGATCAAACTAGTTATTGGCCGAAATAGTTGGTTCTTACTAATTTTTGGCCAGAATAGGCTGTTATTTTCTGGATCTAACTGGTTCTTGGCTGAAATAGCTGGTTCCTATAAGGATCTAACTGGTTATTGGCCGGAATAGCTGGTTTTTAATTGGTTGTAACTGGTTCTTAACCGTAATATCTGGTTCTTAACTGGTTCCAACTGGTTCTTGGCCGGAACAGCTATTTCTTAACTGGTTCTAACTGGTCCCAACTGGTTCTTGGCCAGAATAGGCAGGTCTTAGCCGGTTCTAACTGGTTCTAGGCCAGAATAACTGGTTCCCATCTGGATCTAACTGGTTCTTTGCCAAAATAGCATGTTCTTAACTGGTTCTTACTGGTTATTGGCCGGAATAGCTAGTTCTTATCTGTTTCTAACTGGTTTGTACTGGTTCTTGGCCGGAATAGGTAGTTCTTAGCTGGATCTAACTGGTTCTTGGCCTGAATAGCTGGTTCCTATTTGGATCCAACTATTTATTGGCCGGAATAGCTAGTTCTTAACTGGTTCTTATTGGTTCTTGGCAGGAATATCCAGTTCTTTACTAGTTCTAACTGGTTCCTACTGGTTCAGGCTGTTCTGGTCGTTTTGACAGGTATTTCGCTGAAAACGGAGTTATGGTTCAAAAGTTATGGCCGTTTGAAGTTTTGACGTAAAAAGTCAACTTTGGTCAAGCCGCAAGTGGTCAAACCGCAAGTAGTCAAACCGTAAAAGTCAAATCTCAGTTTTTTTGATCAAATCGCAGTGGTCAAATTGAATTGGTCAAATCGCATTATTGTCAAACCGCTGAAATGCAAACCGCTTAAATCAAACCGCTTTTTATCAAACCGCTTATTATCAAACCGCTTAACTCAAACCGCTTCTTATCAAATCACTTAGATCAAACCGCTGAAGATAAACCGCTTGAGTCAAACCGCTTAAGTCAAACCGTTTATGTCAAACCGCTAAAGACAAACCGCTTGAGTCAAACCGCTTAAGTCAAACCGCTTAAGTTAAACCGCTTATGTCAAACCGCTTACGTCAAACCGCTTAATTCAAACTGCTTCCGATACAACGAATCTAGACAAACCACATCCAAGAACTTGACAAATCGCTTCCTTGATCAGATCAAATTGCACCCAAATGACATCGAACCGCATACAAGAAAATAGTATGAGACTCAAACTGCTTCCTTGAAAGTCTTCAAAAACTAAACTTTTCCAATCCAAAACACTATAACCAAGATGGATTAAGCCTTCCAAACCAAACCCTAAGCATTTATGATGATTCTAAACACAAAAGTACTATAAAAATTCAAACTTTAACACTTTTAGGGTATAGAATTCGAACCAAGAAAACACACAAATATCCAATCTTTATGATCTAATCATGGCTCTTGATACCAATTGTTGGATATTGGTTATTGTAACACACAAACAATCAATTATATGGTTCGAATCTTAGCAAGAAACTTAGAGAGAGAAAGTGGGAGATGGGATCCTTTATAGAGAGAGAAAGGGAGAGAAAAACAAAGACAAGGTTAGATTAAGAAATGAAAGGTCCAACCCTCTACCTTGGGAGGTAGAGGGTATTTATAGTTTTACATAATACGCCCTTTGTCGGGCTGTGGATCAGGCATACAGTGGGTAAAGACCCGTCCGTCCTCCACGGTGTTAGTCTAACTAACTAACTAACTAATAGATAACGTAATGTCTACGAGCTAACATATGCTAGACAATAGTTGGGGTGACCGACACTTCACTATGGATTATCTAAATCCTAACAGGAATAGGCAGTTCTAAGCTGGATCTAACTGGTTCTTGGCTGTGATACCTGGTTTTTATCTGGATCTAACTCGTTCTTGGCCAGAATAGCCGGTTCTTAACTGGTTCTTGGTCGGAATAATCGGTTCTTAGCTGGATCTAACTTGTTCTTGACTGGAATAGATATTTCTTAGCTGGATCTACTTGGCCTGAAGAGACCTTTCTTAGCCAGATCTAACTGGTTCTTGGCACGAATAGCTGGTTCTTAGCCGGTTTACATTTAAACCAAAATTCAAATCTCGCGTAAAATTTAAACATTTTGTCTCTCCTAAAAATTTAAGTTCTCAAATTTTCCCGCCAAAATACCTTTTTTTAATTAACTTGTGTAGTGATGGATCAAACTAGTTATTGGCCGAAATAGTTGGTTCTTACTGATTCTTGGCCAGAATAGGCTGTTCTTTGCTGGATCTAACTGGTTCTTGGCTGAAATAGCTGGTTCCTATTTGGATCTAATTGGTTATTGGCCGGAATAGCTGGTTCTTAATTGGTTCTAACTGGTTCTTAGTCGAAATATCTGGTTCTTAACTGGTTCCCACTGGTTCTTGGCCACAATATCTATTTCTTAACTGGTTCTAACTGGTCCCAACTGGTTCTTGTCCATAATAGGCAGGTCTTAGCTGGATCTAACTGGTTCAAGGCTGGAATAACTGGTTCCTATCTGGATCTAACTTGTTCTTGGCCAAAATAGCATGTTCTTAACTGGTTCTTAGTGGTTTTTGGCTAGAATAGCTAGTTCTTATCTGGTTCTAATTGGTTTGTACTGGTTCTTGGCTGGTTTGTACTGGTTCTTAGTGGTTTTTGGCCGGAATAGGAATTTCTTAGCTGGATCTAACTGGTTCTTGGCTGGAATTGCTGGTTCCTATTTGGATCTAACTATTTATTGGCCAGAATAGCTAGTTCTTAACTGGTTTAACTGGTTCTTGGCATGAATATCCGGTTCTTAACTAGTTCCAACTGGTTCCAACTGTTTCAGGTTGTTCCGGTCATTTTGACGGGTATTTCGCTAAAAACGGAGTTACGGTTCAAAAGTTATGGCCGTTTGAAGTTTTGACGTAAAAAGTCAACTTTGGTCAAGCCGCAAGTGGTCAAACCGCAAGTAGTCAAACCGTAAAAGTCAAAACTCAGTTTTTTTTGATCAAATCACAGTGGTCAAATCGCATTGGTCAAATTGCAGGATTGTCAAACCGCTGGAATACAAACCGCTTAAATCAAACCGCTTTTTATGAAACCGCTTCTTATCAAACCGCTTAACTCAAACCGCTTCTTATCAAACCGCTTAGATCAAACAGCTTAAGACAAACCGCTTGAGTCAAACCGCTTATGTCAAACTGCTAAAGACAAACCACATGAGTCAAACCGCTTAAGTCAAATAGTGATGCGTGCCAAACAGTCAAGCTAAATCACACAAGCCCGCCACTTGTGAATGGCGGACCGTAACCAGCTTAAAACTGCCTAAGCACGAAATCAATGAAGATCAGGGGAGTATAGTGTTTCCCCGGGTCGTTATGTCCCAGCGAGCTATGCAATGGATTACCAAACGAATAGTGATCGGGAGATTTGAACGAGAAAAGGATTTGAATTATGATTATAACTACAGAAAAAGCCAACAAATTACAACGGCTTAAATGCAAATTAAAGGAAATTAAAAAGATTAAAAATATTAAATAAACGCTATCACTATTTTTAAAGTGATGAACGTTTAAAACTTAAAACTAAAAACTTACGTTTAAATTAAAATTACGTAAACGTACAAAATAAAAAGTGAAAGTTATACAATATAAATCCTAAAAATATGAAAAATACATTTTTACAATCCTAATGATAGAAGAAAATATTTGGAAAAAGAAAATTATTTTTATAACTAATTATCTAATTATTATTAATTAAAAACTATTTTTAACTATTAAATAATTATCTAAAATACAAGAAATTAGGAAATAAAGCTAGAAAAATAAAATTAAGACTTAGAAAAGTCTAAAATATCAAAATAGACTTTTCAAAACTATTTTTGTATTTTTATGATTATTTTTCTATTTTCTAGGAATTAAATACTATTTAAAACTATTTAAATTATCTAAAAATGCAAATTTAACTAAGAAAAATATGGAAAAATACTTTTTTGGCTTTTTATATTTATCTAAACTTAATAAAAATGAAAAATTATTTTTTTGAAGCTTTTCTTAATTTTTTGTATTAAATGTTATTTAAAAATGCTTAAAAACTAATTTAAATCAAGAAAAATAGCAAAACAACTTGGAAAAAACTAAAAATTTCAGGAAAAGTCTAAAATGATATTAGGAAGCTAGGAAATTTAGAAAAACAGGGGCTTGTTTGGAGGATTATGCAACTGAATTGGAAGTGCTTATTGAAATAAGCACTTGATTAAGCAAAAGGAATCCAAAGGCCACCAAACTGAAAGAGAAGCTCTAATAAGCTAAAAGGACTAGAATGGAACAAAAAAAAACAAGCTAAAACTCTGAAACAACAAGCTCAACAGATTTGATGTGATGAGCTTTTGTGCAAAAACAGTAACTGGGGGCCTACTTTAAGCTACTGCATAGGATTCAAAATAAGCTGATAAGGAAAACTACAAATTGGGACATGAAGAGGACCTGGTTGAGATTTAGTAAACCAAAGTACAGACCAAGTGGAGCTATGATAAGCTCTGTGGAAGACTTGCAAGAACTGCAAAACCCCTGTGCAGGCTTGATGCCCTGCACAGGGCATCTGGGTTCATATTGATAAGCTCTTTTCAAGCTTCTAAAAATTTAGTAAAAATCTGAAAAATTGCTTATAAGAAACAAGACCAGCTGAGGATTTCAAAACAACAATTTTCACTTGCATTGACCTAGAAATGAGTGCATGAAAAATACCTCTAGTTAAGCTCAAAACTGAGTTTGTGCATTTTTGACTTTTTAAGAAAAAGTGGAAAGTTGACTTAACTGGATTTTGATCATGATTTGTGAACTGAAAATGGTATATTATGATGAATTAAGACTGAAATAAGCTAGACCTATGAAATTGGAACACAAAACAACTTTTTGCTTTTATATAAACTCAACAGTTAATCTGTTGAGATAAGATTTATGGAATATTGACTTTTGATGTTATAAGGTGCAAGTTTTTTACAGAAATGAGTGCATATGAGTTAAACCAACCTAGAACATCAATTATCCACCACTACACTAACCTATATCACAGATGAAACAGCAATGCCAAACACCCTTTAATGGACTACTTTGTGAATTAAACTAGAGCTAACTGTTGATTAGACTAAAGCAGACACTAAAACTGAGTAAACCTAATCTAATAACAACTTAAAAAGTGGATGGAAACTAGTCTAAGCTACAAGGACAGATATGAGCAGAACAAGTAAATTGGATAGAAACTGAGACAGTTACTCACAGATTTCCAGCAAGAGTTGCAGGCTCAAACAAACCCAAATCCTAGTCTATTCCAACTTAATCCATCCCATTATAACCACTGCAACATCCATTTTCATTTCCCATTCCCATTTGAGCTTCATGTTGACTTTTGTTGACCCTGAACTAATTTTACTTGAAAATGAATTGCCAGCTTATTAAAAGTTACAATGAGCTTAAGCAAGCTTAGGTGATTAATAAAATAAGCTATGGGAAGCTTCAATATAAGAGTATGAATCTGAAATTCTTAACAGTGATCACAATAACAAGAACTTGAGTAAAACTGGGATTGATATTTATCAATACATTAAAATGATAGTTTAACTTCAAAAGTGATACAAAGAAACTCAGATTACAACATTTTGATTAGACTAAGACATAAAAAAAACGACTTAAGGAAATTTTTTATAAAACTAACTACTGCCTTTGCTTCCTTCTTTCTTCCTCCTTTTATACCCCAAGTCTTCTCTCTCATGTCTTGAGATAATCCCACCTAATTCCAGAGTCATAGGGTGACTTTTGTGACTTTTGGCCAAATTGTCAATTTTGGCGGGAAAGGGAGTTTTGACAGTTGGAGGGGTAGAGTGTTAGGAGAGGGGTAATAAATGTGTCTTGGATGTAGTGGAGGAGGGGGGAGACAGGGAAGAGATAAGGGATGGGAAGAGGTGTGTAGCAGGGGAGTTGCAGGCTCAAGTGGGGAGGGAAGGTGAGTTGGCGCCAAAGGTTGGGATTTGACCAAGTTGTTGACCGGCTATTAATATAAAAAGGGGGTCCAAAAGTGGTTATTGACAGGGGTCAATGCTTATGAAAGGGTCCAAAATTAGGTTTAAGGTTTTAATAATTAGAGGGACCAATTGTGTAAATCTGAAAATTGCAAGGACCATTACTGCCAATTCTGCCAAGATGCTCCAAGGACTAAAAGTGATAATCTTCAAAAGTACAGGGACCAAAATTGCCATTTCCTAATTTTCCAGGGGCCATTTCTGCCAAATTTGAAACTTGAAGGACCATTTTTGTAATTTTCTCAAACTTTTTATATTTTTCACCAAAGGACTAAATTTGACAAGTTATGATATTAAAAGGGCCTTTGGTGACTTTTCTTTTGAAATTTTGACTCAGGGACTATTTTTGACAACTTTTGAAACTTGGGAGACTGAAACTGCAATTTTTGCAAATTTGATATGTTTTTCATCTGATTTTGATATTTTTGCATTTAAAACACATAAAACACTGATTTGTGATATTTTGATCATTTTGATGTGTTTCTGAGTGTTTTCAGATGATTTTGCAGTCTAAATGGTATAAAAATGATGAGTATTTAGACACTCATCAAATAGCTAATGTCAAACCGCTTAAGTCAAACCGCTTAAGTCAAACCGCTTCCGATACAAAGAATCTAGACAAACAGCATCCAAGAACTTGACAAATCGCTTCCTTGATCAGATCAAATTGCACCCAAATGACATCAAACCGCATACAAGAAAATAGTACGAGACTCAAACCGCTTCCTTGAAACTCTTCAAAAACTAAACTTTTCCAATCCAAAACACTATAACCAAGATGAATTAAGCCTTCCAAACAAAAACCTAAGCACTTTTGATGATTCTAAACACAAAAGTACTATCAAAATTCAAACTTTAACACTTTTAGGGTATAGAATTTGAACCAACAAAACATACAAATAACCAATCTTTATGATCTAACCATGGCTCCTTATACCAATTGTTGGATATTGGTTCTTGTAACACACAAACAAATAATTATATGGTTCGAATCTTAGCAAGAAACTTAAAGAGAGAAAGTGGGAGATGGGATCCTTTCTAGAGAGAGAAAGTGGGAGATGGGATCCTTTCTAGAGAGAGAAAGTGAGAGAAAAACAAAGAGAATGTTTGATTAAGAAATGAAAGGTCAAACCCTCTACCTTGGGAGGTAGAGGGTATTTATAATTTTACATAATACACCCTCTGTCGGGCTATGGATCAGGCATACAGTGGGTAAAGACCCGTCCGTCCTCCACGGTGTTAGTCTAACTAACTAACTAACTAATAGAGAACGTAATGTCTACGAGCTAACATATGCTAGACAATAGCTGGGGTGACCGACACTTCACTATGGATTTTCTAAATCCTAACAAGAATAGGCAGTTCTTAGATGGATCTAACTGGTTCTTGGCTCAGATACCTGGTTTCTATCTGGCTCTAACTCATTCTTGGCTAGAATAGTCGGTTCTTAACTGGTTCTTGGTCGGAATAGCCGGTTCTTAGCTGGATCTAACTTGTTCTTGACCGGAATAGATATTTCTTAGCTTGATCTACTTGGCCTGAAGAGCCCTTTCTTAGCCAAATCTTACTGGTTCTTGGCACGAATAGCTGGTTTTTAGCTGGTTCATATTTAAATCAAAATTTGAATCTCGCGTAAAAATTAAACATTTTTTTTCTCCTTAAAATTTAAGTTTACTCAAATTTTATCCGCCAAAATACCTTTTTTTTAATTAACTTGTGTAGTGATGGATCAAACTAGTTATTGGCCGAAATAGTTGGTTCTTACTGATTCTTGGCCAGAATAGGTTGTTCTTTGTTGGATCTAACTGGTTCCTGGCTGAAATTGCTGGTTCCTATTAGGATCTAACTGGTTGTTGGCCGGAATAGCTGGTTTTTAATTGGTTCTAACTGGTTCTTAGCCGAAATATCTGGTTCTTAACTGGTTCCAACTGGTTCTTGGCCGGAATAGCTATTTCTGAACTGGTTCTAACTGGTCCATACTGGTTCTTGGCCAGAATAGGCAGGTATTAACTGGATCTAAGTGGTTCTAGGCTGGAATAACTGGTTCCTATCTGGATCTAACAGGTTCTTAGCCAAAATAACATGTTCTTAACTAGTTCTTACTTGTTATTGGCCGGAATAGCTAGTTCTTATCTGTCTCTAACTGGTTTGTACTAGTTCTTGGCCGGGATAGGTAGTTCTTAGCTGGATCTAACTGGTTCTTGGCCGAAATAGCTGGTTCCTATTTGGATCTAACTATTTATTGGCCGAAATAGCTAGTTCTTAACTGGTTCTTGGCAGGAATATCTGGTTTTTAACTAGTTTTAACTGGTTCCTACTGGATCAGGCTGTTCCGGTCGTTTTGACAGGTATTTCGCTAAGAACGGAGTTACGGTTCAAAATTTATGGCCGTTTGAAGTTTTGACGTAAAAAGTCAACTTTGGTCAAGCCGCAAGTGGTCAAACCGCAAGTAGTCAAACCGTAAAAGTCAAAACTCAGTTATTTTGATCAAATCGCAGTGGTCAAATTGAAGGATTGTCAAACCGCTGGAATACAAACCGCTTAAATCAAACCGCTTTTTATGAAACCGCTTCTTATCAAACCACTTAACTCAAACCGCTTCTTATCAAACTGCTTAGATCAAACTGCTGAAGACAAACCGCTTGAGTCAAACAGCTTAAGTCAAACCGCTTATGTCAAACCGCTAAAGATAAACCACTTGAGTCAAACCGCTTAAGTCAAACCGCTTCCAATACAAAGAATCTAGACAAACAGCATCCAAGAACATGACAAATCGCTTCCTTGATCAGATCAAATCGCACCCAAATGACATCAAACCGCATACAAAAAAATAGTACGAGGCTCAAACCGCTTCCTTGAAACTCTTCAAAAACTAAACTTTTCCAATCCAAAACACTATAACCAAGATGAATTAAGCCTTCCAAACCAAAACCTAAGCACTTTTGATGATTCTAAACACAAAAGTACTATCAAAATTCAAACTTTAACACTTTTAGGGTATAGGATTCGAACCAACAAAACACAAAAATAACCAATCTTTATGATCTAACCAAGGCTCTTTGATACAAATTGTTGGATATTGGTTATTGTAACAAACAAACAATTAATTATATGGTTCAAATCTTAGAAACTTAGAGAGATAAAGTGGGAGATGGGATCCTTTCTAGAGAGAGAAAGTGAGAGAAAAACAAAGAGAATGTTAGATTAAGAAATGAAAGGTCCACCCCTACCTTGGGAGGTAGAGGGTATTTATAGTTTTACATAATACCCCCTCTGTCGGGCTATAGATCAGGGATACAGTGGGTAAAGAACTGTCCGTCCTCCACGGTGTTACTCTAACTAACTAACTAACTAATAGATAACGTAATGTCTACGAGCTAACATATGCTAGACAATAGTTGGGGTGACCGACACTTCACTATGGATTTTCTAAATCCTAACAGGAATAGGCAATTCTTAGCTGGATCTAACTAGTTCTTGGCTAGGATACCTGGTTTCTATCTGGATCTAACTCGTTCTTAGCCAGAATAGCCAGTTCTTAACTGGTTCTTGGTCGGAATAGCCGGTTCTTAGATGGATCTAACTTGTTCTTGACCGAAATAGATATTTCTTAGCTGGATCTACTTGGCCTGAAGAGCCCTTTCTTAGCCAGATCTAACTGGTTCTTGGCACGAATAGCTAGTTCTTAGCCGGTTTACATTTAAACCAAAATTTGAATCTCGCGTAAAAATTAAATATTTTGTCTCTTCTAAATATTTAAGTTTACTCAAATTTTCCTGCCAAAATACATTTTTTTAATTAACGTGTGTAGTGATGGATCAAACTAGTTATTGGCCGAAATAGTTAGTTCTTACTGATTCTTGGCCAGAATAGGCTGTTCTTTGCTGGATCTAAATGGTTCTTGGCTGAAATAGATGGTTCCTATTTGGATCTAACTGGTTATTATCCGGAATAGCTGGTTCTTAATTGGTTCTAACTGGTTATTAGCTGAAATATCTGGTTCTTAACCGGTTCCAACTTGTTTTTGGCCGAAATAGCTATTTATTAACTGGTTCTAACTGGTCGCTACTGGTTCTTGACCAGAATAGGCAGGTCTTAGCTGGATCTACCTGGTTCTAGGCCGGAATAACTGGTTCCTATCTGGATTTAACTTGTTCTTGACCAAAATAGCATGTTCTTAACTGGTTCTTACTGGTTATTGGCCGGAATAGCTAGTTCTTATCTGGTTCTAACTGGTTTTTACTGGTTCTTGGATGGAATAGGTAGTTCTTAGCTGGATCTAACTAGTTCTTGGCCGGAATAGCTGGTTCCTATTTGGATCTAACTATTTATTGGCCGAAATAGCTAGTTCTTAACTAGTTCTTACTAGTACTTGGCAGGAATATCCGGTTCATAACTAGCTCCAAATTTTTCCTACTGGTTCAGGCTGTTTCGGTCGTTTTGATAGGTATTTCGCTGAAAACGGAGTTACGATTCAAAAGTTATGGATGTTTGAAGTTTTGACGTAAAATTCAATTTTGGTCAAGCCGCAAGTGGTCAAACCGCAAGTAGTCAAACCGTAAAAGTCAAAAATCAGTTTATTGATTAAATCACAGTGGTCAAATCGCAGGATTTTCAAACCGCTGTAATACAAACCGCTTAAATCAAATCGCTTTTTATCAAACCGCTTGTTATCAAGCCGCTTAACTCAAACCGCTTCTTATCAAAGCGCTTAGATCAAACCGCTGAAGATAAACCGCTTGTGTCAAACCGCTTAAGTCAAACCGCTTATGTCAAACCGCTAAAGACAAACCTCTTGAGTCAAACCGCTTAAGTCAAACCATTGAAGTCAAACCGCTTATATCAAACCGCTTATGTCAAACCGCTTAAGTCAAACCGCTCCCGATACAAAGAATCTAGACAAACCACATCCAAGAACTTGACAAATCGCTTCCTTGATCAGATCAAATTGCACCCAAATGACATAAAACCGCATACAAGAAAATAGTAGGAGATTCAAACCGCTTCCTTGAAACTCTTCAAAAACTAAACTTTTCCAATCCAAAACATTATAAGCTAGATGAATAAAGCCTTCCAAACCAAAACATAAGCACTTATGATGATTCTAAACACAAAAGTATTATCAAAATTCAAACTTTAACACATTTAGGGTATAGAATTCGAACAAACAAAACACACAAATAACCAATCTTTATGATCTAACCATGGCTCTTGATACCAATTGTTGGATATTGGTTATTGTAACACACAAACAATCAATTATATGGTTCGAATCTTAGCAAGAAACTTAGAGAGAGAAAGTGTGAGATGGGATCCTTTCTAGAGAGAGAAAGTAAGAGAAAAACAAAGATAAGGTTAGATTAAGAAATGAAAGGTCCAACCCTCTACCTTGGGAGGTAGAGGGTATTTATAGTTTTACATAATACGTCCTCTGTCGGGCTGTGGTTCAGGCATACAGTGGGTAAAGACCCGTCCTTCCTCTATGCTGTTACTCTAACTAACTAACTAACTAATAGATAACGTAATGTCTACGAGCTAACATATTCTAGAAAATAGGTGGGGTGACCGACACTTCACTATGGATTTTCTAAATCCTATAGGGAATAGGCCGTTCTTAGCTGGATCTAACTAGTTCTTGGCTGGGATACCTGGTTTCTATCTGGATCTAACCCGTTCTTGGCCAGAATAGCCGGTTCTTGACTGGTTCTTGGTCGGAATAGCCTGTTCTTAGCTGGGTCTAACTTGTTCTTGACCGGAATAGATATTTCTTAGCTGGATCAAACTTGTTCTTGACCAAAATTCGAATCTTGCGTAAAAATTAAACATTTTGTCTCTCCTAAAAATTTAAGTTTACTCAAATTTTCCTGCCAAAATACCTTTTTTAATTAACTTGTGTAGTGATGGATCAAACTAGTTATTGGCCGAAATAGTTGGTTCTTACTGATTCTTGGCCAGAATAAGTTGTTCTTTGATGGATCTAACTTGTTCTTGGCTGAAATAGCTGGTTCCTATTTGGATCTAACTGGTTATTAGCCGGAATAGCTGGTTCTTAATTGGTTCTAACTGGTTCTTAGCCGAAATATCTGGTTCTTAACTGGTTCCAACTGGTTCTTGGCCGGAATAGCTATTTATTAACTGGTTCTAACTGGTCGCTACTGGTTCTTGGCCAGAATAGGCCGGTCTTAGCTGGATCTAACTGGTTCTAGGCCGAAATAACTGGTTCCTATCTGGATCTAACTGGTTCTTTGCCAAAATAGCATGTTCTTAACTGGTTCTTACTGGTTATTGGCCGGAATAGCTAGATCTTATCTGGTTCTAACTGGTTTGTACTGGTTCTTGGCCAGAATAGGCAGTTCTTAGCTAGATCTAACTGGTTCTTGGCCGGAATAGCTTGTTCCTATTTGGATCTAACTATTTATTGGCTGGAATAGCTAGTTCTTAACTGGTTCTAACTGGTTCTTGGCTGGAATATCTGGTTCTTAACTAGTTCTAACTGGTTCAGGCTGTTACGGTCGTTTTGACAGGTATTTCGCTAAAAAGTTAACTTTGGTCAAGCCGCAAGTGGTCAAACCGCAACTAGTCAAACCGTAAAAGTCAAAACTTAGTTTTTTTTGATCAAATCGCAGTGGTCAAATCGCATTGGTCAAATCGCAAGATTGTCAAACCGCTGGAATACAAATCGCTTAAATCAAACCGCTTCTTATCAAACCGCTTAACTCAAACCGCTACTTATCAAACCGCTTAGATCAAACCGCTCAAGAAAAACGGCTTGAGTCAAACCGCTTAAGTCAGACCGCTTATCCCAAACCGCTAAAGACAAACCGCTTGAGTCAAACCGCTTAAGTCAAACCGCTTAAGTCAAACCGCTTATGTCAAACCGCTTACGCCAAACCGCTTAAGTCAAACCGCTTAAGTCAAATCGCTTCCGATACAACGAATCTAGACAAACCGCATCCAAGAACTTGACAAATCGCTTCTTTGATCAGATCAAATCGCACCCAAATAGCATCAAACCGCATACAAGAAAATAGTACGAGATTCAAACCGCTTCCTTGAAACTCTTCAAAAATTAAACTTTTCCAATCCAAAACACTATAACCAAGATGAATTAAGCCTTCCAAACCAAAACCTAAGCACTTATGATGATTCTAAAGAAAAAAGTACCATCAAAATTCAAACTTTAACACTTTTAGGATATAGAATTCGAACCAACAAAACACACAAATAACAATCTTTATGATCTAACCATGGCTCTTGATGCCAATTGTTGGATATTGGTTATTGTAACACACAAACAATCAATTATATGGTTCGAATCTTAGCAAGAAACTTTGAGAGAGAAAGTGGGAGATGGGATCCTTTTTAGAGAGAGAAAGTGAGAGAAAAACAAAGAGAAGGTTAATTAAAAAATGAAAGGTCCAACCCTTTACGTTGGGAGGTAGAGGGTATTTATAGTTTTACATAATACACCCTCTGTCGGGCTGTGGATCAGGCATACAGTGGGTAAAGACCCGTCCGTCCTCCACGGTGTTACTCTAACTAACTAATAGCGCTACACCAAAATCATTGTTTGGGGACGGAAAAATTATTTGGGTCGACTTTGTCGTCCCAAATTGCACGTAGGACCCACACCTTTTCAACAAATACAGCAGTCAACCAAAATGTTTTGGCACGACGCAAAAAGGCACGACAATGTCGTGCCTTTTTGTAATTATTTATTTTCTAGTGATTTAAAATCTTTTCAACAAAACCTTAAAGTAAATAAATACATCCCGCCCTTTTTTTTTATCCCGCCAAACAATTTGGGACGACATTGTCGTCCCAAACTGCAAATCTATATATTTTTTTACTTGATAAACCAATTTATAAATAAATTATTTAATTTAAAAAAAATATTTTTATTTAATTTAAATAATTTTATTTAATATAGAATTAAATACATTTATAGAATTAAATACATTTATAGAATTAAAAACATTATTTTCCCCCCATTATTTTTCCCGCCATTATTTTTCCCGCCATTATTTTTCCCGCAAAGTTTTCCTTATATATCCAGTCAAAACATAAATAACCCAATTGTCAATTCCCACAAAACACACGTAACAATAAAATGGTTGATTACACTCCGGAAAAAGAGTGGTCACTGGTTTTATCGTCGATATATCTCTTTACTCGAGTTGTTGATACGTATGGAATGAAATTTATGATGAATATGGTTCTTATAAGAACATAGACCCGTTGATGAGAGATCGCATTATGGAATGGTTAAGGAAAGAGCAATTCTACAGGGTGTATTTGGACTGTGAAGCTGATTCTGTTTTAGGAGCAAACCCGCTGGAAGCTGAAGCAATTTGGGAGTAGTTCGTCAAGCGAAGGAAGGAAAAAGATGAAGCTGAAAAAAGCCCGTTCGATTACACATTTGATGATGCGGGAAATAGGGTAACAAATCTTGAAGCATTGTTTGAATAGTTCGTCAAGCAAACGAAGGGAAAAGATGGTGCAGGTTCTAGCAGAGCGGGAAGTAGCAGGGAAAATAATTGAATGGCCGAGTTTTTTCGCTTGATCTGTTTCGTTTTGTTGTCAAGTTGTTTCGTTTGAGTTGTTTCTTATGTCGTGTGTAGCATATGGTCTATGTCGTGTTGTGTATCATATCGTTTGAGTTGTTTCGTTTGCTTGCCGAGTTGTTTCGTTTGATCTGTTTCGTTTTGTTGTCAAGTTGTTTCTTTATTCATGTGTAATTTAGTATTGGAAAAGGGGTGTTTGGAAACCATAATCTTGTTAACTTAGAACATGGTCAAATTGAAAGGTACATAGTAATAAGTGATAGGTTAACTTAGAACATGACCAGCTTTACAAATCCAACATGTGCTTTGATTTATAAAAATACTTGACGGATACATACTACAAGAACAACAACAACAACATCAACAACAACAACAACAACTACCAGAACATGCAACAACTACAACAACAACAACATCAACAACAACAACTACCAGAACAACAACTACATCAACAACAACAAATAAAAGAACAACAACAACAACAACTATGTACAACAGCAACTACAACTACAACTACAAGAACAACAACTACTACTGCATACGAAGATTTTCCATGTCACCTAACAGCTCACGAAG
The DNA here is from genome assembly GCA_019973895.1 of Chrysanthemum seticuspe. NCBI lineage: Eukaryota > Viridiplantae > Streptophyta > Magnoliopsida > Asterales > Asteraceae > Chrysanthemum > Chrysanthemum seticuspe. The sequence continues at coordinate 326,145,819 of BPTQ01000009.1, forward strand.
TAATGCATCCGACTGACATGCGTGGTCGTCAGGAATCTTTGCCATTTCAAGTTTGGCCTCCAGCAACCTTACTCTTGTCTCTAGCACATGTTTTTGTGTTTCCAGCAAGCTTATCCTAAGATCTTTTTCATGGCAGCTCGAGCACTCTGTTGGTGCAGAGATTGTTCTTAAGTACTCGTCAAATGCATCCTTCCACATAAAATATCCGCACCCATTATCTTTTCTGGGCTGTTACATAATAAGAAAATTCAAAGAGATTACAACCCAATTATTTGTATATTTACATAAATAAGAAATGTATGATTGTTCACCTTTGACAGAGGACATGAATAATATTGTTGTCCAGATGAATATTCTCTATGCGATGTTCTTAATTTTATATTTCCTGCTCCACAAGAACACATAAAAGGATTAAATGGCTCCATCTCAGGTTTTGAAATTTGTGTGAAGATAAGAGGTTGTGAGGTTGAGTGGTTTTGAGGATAAGATCTTGTGGCTTTTGGTGGGATAAGAACTCAAGTTTTCTTTATGTGATAGATAGAGCAATTATGGTAGATTTTGGTTGGAAGTTTTGGCGCCAGTATTTTTGGAGGGAAGTTTTGGCGCCATTATTTTTGGAGGGAATTTTTGGTTGGATGTTTTGATGAGATAAAGAGTTATAGACTACCCAGTATCATATATGACGATACTATTTTGATTCATCCGTTTTGATGAGATAAAGAGTTGATGAGATAAGTTAGTATAACGATATCACCTAGACTCGTTAGTGTTACATATCATGTATCACGATACTATCTCGATTCATCCGTTTTAACATGTCATGTATAACGACATTATCTTGGCTCGTTCGTTTAACATTTCATCCGTTTAAATTTTTAAAAAAAGGTACGACTTAAATTTTTTATAACTAATTTAAATTATTGATGTATAAAAGAACTATGTAGCAGTAGTAGTAATAATAATAATAATAATAATAATAATAATAATAATAATAATAATAATAATAATAATAATAATAATAATAATAATAATAATAATAATGTATTGATGTATTACATAGCACCTATATTTTATAACTAATTTAAATTTTTTATAACTAATTTTAATTATTTTAAATTTATTTAAACTTTTTATAACTAATTAATTTTTAAATTATATAAAAAGTTTATAACAAATTTAATTTATTTAGTATTAATTAAATAATTTAAACACATTATATTATACATAAAATAAAGAAAAAAAATACAAAAAGGGACGACAATGTCGTACCCTTTTTTATACCAAAAAATTTCACGAAAAGTCAAATAACCCGCCAAATAATTCGGGCAAAAAAAAACAAAAGGGGACGACATTGTCGTCCCTATTTGGTCGTCCCAAAAATAACACAATAATTGACCAGATCTGATTCTTCTCTGTGTAATCCAAGATCCGGACTCAACTAGAGTATATAATAACAATGATTGAATGTGCACAGCGGAATAATAAGAACACAATCAAAGTTACCAACAAGGTTTTTCTTATACAAACAATGATCCTCTATGGATCTTTTCACCGTCTCTATAGAGGTTTTTCTTGAATGTTTTTCTTCCAGTGATCTTCCTAATACAAAAGACTTAAGCTCCTTTTATACACAAGGAACACTAATCCCTTTCTAGGGAAACGTACAAGCATGCAAGCATGCAACTAAAAATTGTTTTAACCCATACATAGAATAATTATGGGAAAACTCTAAACAAGCCCATGCTAACCTTGGGCAGTATAATAATAAATATGGGCTAACATATAAATAATTAAACTCAAGCACGCTCTACACTGATTCTTTATTTCAGCAGAATCACAGCTTCACTGCTTCAACAGATTCCACGGCTCACTGCTTCAGCAGAAACCACGGCTTCACTACTTCAGCAGATTAGCTTCAGCATTATTGACATCAGAATTCCTACTTTGTATGTTTATATTACTTCAGTAGAAACTCTTCTTCAGCAGAATCCATTGTTTCTCGATCAGCAGAATCACAGTTTCACAAAATTCCCAACAATCCTCCCCTAAACTGGAATTTAACTATGTTAAGTTCCAGTTTCCAGATCTTTAAAAATTTCAGAACTAGAGGATTGTACTCGAACATCAGTAGCAAAGAACCAATAACAATTTCATCTCTATGATGACCAAACTTTGAAACGCCAGGTCTTTGCAGCAACAAATGACATAATGTACCTCAATACATATCAGTTTCAAACTATTCTCATCACATCCAGGTGTGTTAACTCCTGTGAGAGGTGAATCATTGAAAATAATGGATTTGATGTCTCTTTACCAATAGCTATCACTACTGGAGTATCCAAATGTTTAAGTTCGAAAACCATGGTACACTGATAACCATCTGATTTATTGGCAAACCAGCAACCATAAACGGATTTGACATGTCTTTACCTGGAGCCGTTTGCTCAGGACTAGCCAACTCTTTGATGGAATGTCGTCATCATCATGGTGAGTTGATTACCATTTATGGATTTCTGCAGCCTTTACCACAAGCCATAATCTTGTGGGCTAGCCAACTCTTATGTCAGAAAGACATGGTGAGATGAAAACCATGAGTGGTGTATTAATGAACCAACACCAAAACCTGCAAGCAAGAGAGAGTAGAAACTGAACACAGACAGGTTAGAGAATTTTTTTTTTTTTTTTTTTTTTTTTTTTTTTTTTTTTTTTTTTAAATAAAACTAAGAAGAAATAGAAATAACCAAAACATGTACAAGATACCATCAAGCAGCAGCAGAAACCAAAGACAGTTGTAGTGTCAGCAGAAACACTAAGCCTCCCCTTAGGCGTATGAGGATCCAACAGCTGCAAAAATGGTTAGAAAACAAAAATACAACAATAAGCCTCCCCTTAGGCTTATGCCTCCCCTCAATCAATGCACCTGACAAAGACTATTGTTCTTGGGTACCCAGAATGAACCTTTCCTTTGAGTTTTCCAAGAATAACATGTTGAGGGCTTAACAACAGTTGCCACACTAACCCCACCATGTGCCTTATTCATATGAGATACATAAGGTGTATATGACTGAAAATAAGAACTTTTAGGTCTATAGGGCATAAGCCTAGCCTTACTGTTCCACCATCCAGTAGTAACTGGTGAAGAATATCCTCCACCAGAGGGAACTGGAAAAGGCCTATTAAGCCTGTCAGCAGAAACAGATGCATACACCTTTGGTTTATCAGAAGTAACTGATTTACCTGCTTTCACATGAGCAACTTTGGGAACAAATGGAGGAATACTAGCAACATTAGTCCATGATGGTCTAGAAGTCTTATGACCAGAGGAAACACCCATCTTTTTCTCATGATAATCACAGTCTATAATAAGATGGAGTTTACTACCACACACAAAACAAGATTTCTTCTTAAAAGGCTTATTCTTAACACAACTTTGTTCATTACATTTAAACTTATCAGGAACAAAACTAGAAGCAAAATTGTGTTTAACAGAATAAGTAACTGTCTTTGTTTTGGGCTCATCATCAGCTACTTTGGGCTTGGGTGTAGTTTTGGGTGTGTGCCTAGGTGAGTCAGACTTTTCACTTGAATCACATGAGGCATAGACAGTGGACTTTAGGTCTGACGACTTGTCACTTTTAGAGCAAGAGACAGAGTCATTAGTTTGGCCACTAAGGTCTGGCAAGTCACTTGACTTTTTGCCATATAAATGGTGTGATCCATCAAAGTCAACTGGAATGGACAGGTCAATGGGCATGTGTTCACCTCTAATAGGTCCACGCACAGCATGTAAATCACCTTCTTTAACAAAATTAGCTAATCCTGCTGGTGTAGATTTACGAGTGTCATCCCTAGCTTCTATTCCTACATACTTCTTAAAGCCTAAACCTATAGGAGTATTAGGATTTTGACTAGCATAGATGTGACTAGCTAACTTATTTGCATTCAATAACTATTCCTTATGCCTAGCAATTTCCTCATCTAGTTTCTCTTTTAGCACTTTGTTTTTAGACACTACAGTAGCTTTTTCTTTCTCAGTGCGCTTTAAATCAATTCTAGCAAATTCTAGATCACTTTCTAGCACCCTAATCTTTTCATCATAAGCCACTTGATTCTTTTGAAACCAAACTTTTTGTCTTTCTAATGTTTTTAAAGCTTGTTTATAAGCTTCATTGTCAACATAGCATGCATTATATTTAGGTTTCATTTCATCATAGGCTTCCTTAAGTTCATTATATCTCTCCTTACAACCAAAAACACAACTATGTACCTGAGAGATGCCCATGAAAGCAATTGGCGGACTGGTAAATTCTTCAGCATAACCTTTAGAGTCAACTTCCTTGCTCATCTTTTTGAATTCTGCCTTTCCTCCATACCTTGCTTTGAGAGCATTCCATATAAGACTTGCATCATCCATATAGCGAAAATCTGCTACATGATCAGCAGGAATAGATTTAAGCAAGATATTTCTGGCCTTTGACTCTCTTTGTACAGCAATGTGTTCATCCGCAGTCGTTGGAGGACGAATAATGATGTTACCATCACGATCACTTCCAATCCTTTTTAAACTGTTGCCATTTTGGATCACCTTCCAGATATTCATATCATTATTCATGATCCAGTGTTCCATCTTCTTAGCCCAGACTTCGTACTCATCATCCATTAAATAAGGAAACGTAACTTCATCCCTATTATTATCAAATTCTGCCATTCTAAAAGTACCAAGATAGAAACCAAACAACAGTAAAGTTATGTGATAGTACGAACCAAAATGAATGTCAGCAGTAACCCACAAGCAAACCAATATTCCAAACGAGAGATCAAGTACAATGAATTTCCCAATGTACAAAATATCCTCATGTGAACTTCAGCAGAAATGAAATGATCAGTGGAAACAAAACATGTGATTATCAAAAAGTATACCAAAAGACATGATCACGTTACCCAATCAATTGTGAATACCTAGCCCCACCAAGTACTGATAATCGAAACACAATATACCCAAAATATTTAACTTTTCAAACGGAACCCCACGTGAAGACCTATATTTCTTGACACCTTGTGACAAAACAATCTCGTGACAAAAACATCAAAAGATGAGCCCCACGTTAACTAATGTGTGACACGAGAATTCAAATTAAACAATTTGATGCAACATCCAATCAAAACACTCGAGGGTTACAAACACAATCAAAGCGTGGGACCAGCACTAGACACCACAAATACAAATTCAATAAAACCCACGTGATATGAAAGCATGTGTGTATGACATAACCAATAAAACTAGCCCCACTTAGAATAGAGTATCATTCAACATCCCTTTTAAAAAGTCAATGAGGCAATAGCATGAAACCCCACGTGCTCTAGCATGAAACCCCGCGTGCTCTAGCATGAAACCCCATATGCTCTAGCATGAAACCCCATATGACCCACTTATCAATATCAGCAGATTCGTTTATTATCAGCAGATTTGGTTACAAAATAATATACGCCCATGTGATTAGTAATACTACAACTGATTGGGACCCACGTACATAAATCAAGATTCACAATATTCATCAATAATGAATCCGATATAACTATAGCACACGAGTGGACCACCGAGAGTAGCAACAACTAATGAACATTGACCAATCATAAATTTTATATTCAGTACGATATTATCTTTTAATATCAAGAAAAGAAACGTCGATACCTTTAACAAATAATCAGATCTGCTTCATCATTAAAACTGCTTCCTGCTTCCTCTTATGATGTCTCTTTTAAAGTGTGTCAGCAGCAGTTTTCTGGCCCTTATAACTTTCTGTCAGAGGCACAGATCAACGATCCCTCCGGTGGAAACCTTCCTTGATATACCAAGAACTTCCAGTCCAAAATTTATGCCGATCCGACAGTTAACGAAAAAGTTATGACTGTTTCAAAGCAGTGCTGTAGTATCCTAACGGAACTTTTTTAGCAGAATTCTACAGCTTATAACTTTTGATTGAGAGCTCTAATTGGCAATCCCTCCAGTGAAACGATAGATTACTATCCAGAGATGCACCAGAAAAAATTGTAGCTCGATCCAACGGTTCAAGAAAAAGTTATCGCTGTTTAAAAATAGCCCAGCAGAAACATTACGAAAATTATGAACAACTTTGAATTTTGTATCTTTTCTTCGAAAAACCTTGTAAACTCAAGATCGAGAGCCACCCGCTCTGGTACCAATTGTGTAATCCAAGATCCGGACTCAACTAGAGTATATAATAACAATGATTGAATGTGCACAGCGGAATAATAAGAACACAATCAAAGTTACCAACAAGGTTTTTCTTATACAAACAATGATCCTCTATGGATCTTTTCACCCTCTCTATAGAGGTTTTTCTTGAATGTTTTTCTTCCAGTGATCTTCCTAATACAAAAGACTTAAGCTCCTTTTATACACAAGGAACACTAATCCCTTTCTAGGGAAACGTACAAGCATGCAAGCATGCAACTAAAAATTGTTTTAACCCATACATAGAATAATTATGGGAAAACTCTAAACAAGCCCATGCTAACCTTGGGCAGTACAATAATAAATATGGGCTAACATATAAATAATTAAACTCAAGAACGCTCTACACTGATTCTTTATTTCAGCAGAATCACACCTTCACTGCTTCAGCAGATTCCACGGCTCAGTGCTTCAGCAGAAACCACGGCTTCACTACTTCAGCAGATTAGCTTCAGCATTATTGACATCAGAATTCCTACTTTGTATGTTTATATTACTTCAGTAGAAACTCTTCTTCAGCAGAATCCATTGTTTCTCGATCAGCAGAATCACAGTTTCACAGAATTCCCAACATTCTCTATCTTCATCACTTATACAAAAAACCCAACAAAAAAACTGCTACTACCCTCGTAAAAAAAGAAAAAAAATCGGGAAAAATCCCAAAAAAACGCAATTTTCTTCAAAACACTACTATCACTCGTAACCATCAATTACACAAGCACCACTGTGCACAATTTGTATAATTTTTGTTATTTTGTAACATTTAAAGGTATTTTTTTTTTGATAAAATTTGGTTTGTTAATTTAATTTCTTTAATTATGGTTTGTTTACAATGGTTTTATGTTGTGTTTGTGTTGGTTAGATGGTCCACCGCAACAGCTCACCACCACCGTGAACCACCGCCGTGAACCACCACCAACAACCGCAACAGCTGCAGCTCCACCACCACCACCTTTTGTGTTGGTTAGTGACTTTTTTTTTTATTTTTGAATATGTTTTTTGGTACGACAATGTCGTCCTAAAAAGTTTTTATTAATTAATTTGGTACGACAATGTGTTTTGGGACGACAATAGTTTGTTTAATTATGGTTTTATGTGTAGTGTTTGGGACATCCGGGACCGTCGGAGTGTTTGGGACAGCCGTGTCAGGCCGGGTCGAGCGACCACCTCTTTTTCTCTTTCTCTTTTCTTCATTTCCTGTATTTCAGCCGCGAAATAGGTATATATATATATATATATATATATATATATATATATATATATATATATATATATATATATATATATATATATATATATTAATTGTTACTTATAAACTTAAAGTGTTATTACTTGTAATATATATACTTTTATTACTTGTTATTAATTGTTACTTATAAAATTAAAGTGACCGTGTTAAAATGAAAATGATATGTGATATCGGAAAAAATGTCATGTGATATGTTATTAATTGTCGATAATGAAAATGTTATTGTTTTTAGGATTTTACTGTTTTTAGGATTTTAGTGATTAATTTTGGAAATTCCCCGTCCGAGGTTAATCATCCTATAGAAAACATGTCCGAAATTAATTTATTAGAAATTAATTTCAGAAAGTCCCCTGTTTGGGATTGCTTTTTGAATGTTTTGTCTCATTTAGGATATGGATGCATATAACTGTTTTACTATTTGAGAGAAATTCGACAGTATTTCCCTTTCACTCTTACGAATATGTCTTTAATGCACATATTTGGGGAGTTGAGGGGAAATGCTGCCGAATTTTTTTCAAATAGTAAATCAGTTATACGCATTCATATATGAGACGACACATTCAAAGAGTGGGTTAGGATTGCCTTCCATAGTTGCACTTGGTAAACAGAACAACTCATAATTACGCCTTTTCATGTTCGAATATGTATGTATATATACAAATTAATTTTTTGAATATGTTTTTTTACAATGCAGTCATGACAATTGATAAGAGTTGGACCACTGTATCCAACCGTAATTCCCCAGAATTTTTAAATGGTCTTTTTGCATTCATCGCGCATTGTAAGCCATTGGTAAACCCCATCACAAAAATGATTCATTGCCCATGTGTTCGTTGTGGTAACGCTCCAACTAAATTGGGTACGCTCAAATATCATGGTTTGACACACTTTATACCCCTTGGAAATATCACGGTGAACCACTTCCTCCACCCGTAGTACACAACACACCACAACCACATACACCTGAACACATGAACATGGATGCATTCTTCCAAGATATTTCTGCTGATAATGTCCCAACTCCACCATCTCAAACAACAGTTTCTCAACCAGATCAAACAACAGGTCCTCAACCAGCTCAAACCAGTGATCATAAAATTACTAACAAGTACGAAGAGTTACTTGCTAGGTCCACCCAAAAGTTGTACCCAGGATGTGATATGACTACATTGGGCTTTACGTCAGAGCTTTCGCACATCAAGGTCTTACATAAAATAACTGATGTCGGGTTTAACAAGATTCTAGCTCTTTTGCAAAAGGCGTGTCCCCCTAGTAAAGGATTCAATTTCCCACCGTCATACTATGAAATCAAAAAGACATACAAAGATATCGGGTTAGGATACGAATCGATCCATGCTTGTATAAATGATTTTTTTTTATTTTGGGGATCAGATGAGAACAAAAGTCTCAATAATTGTCCAATCTGCAACGAGAGTAGATGGAAAAACCAAAAGAGAAAGGGGAAGAAAGTTGCCAACAAGGTGTTGTGTTACTTTCCGTTAAAACCTAGACTACAACGTATGTTCAACACAAAAGACATCGCAAAGTGGATGACTTGGCATGCTACTGGACAGTCTAAAGAAAACGGTAAGATGAATCACCCGTGTGATGGTCAAGCATGGAAAAATTTTAACATAATGAAACCTGAGTTTTCTCGTGACCCTAGAAACGTCCGATTAGGGTTGGCTGCTGATGGTTTCAATCCGTTTGGCAACATGAGTCAAGGTTACAGCATGTGGCCGGTGATATTGACAACATACAACACACCCCCTTGGATGTGTATGAAAGAGACTTCTTTAATGTTGACGATGTTAATTCCTGGCCCTAAATCAGCCGCAAAGGACATTGATGTTTTCTTGCAGCCTTTGATCAAAGAACTCAAAGAGTTATGGATAGGTGAGTGGACTTTAGACGCTGCTACGGGTACTCATTTGAAAATGAAAGCGGCGGTTTTATGGACTATCAATGACTTTCCAGCTCGAAGTAGTTTGTCTGGGTGGGTTGGACAAGGCTACTTTGCATGCCCCACATGTAATCAGGACACTCCATCGCTTCCTGTGAAGCATAAAATCGCTTATGTTGGGTATAGAAGATTCTTACGCGTAAGGCATCCACTGAGGAAAAAACATAAGGAATTCCATGGTAAACCTGAAAACAACCATCCTCCTAGAAGCTTTACCCATGAGGAAATCATGATTCAAATTAGTAAAGTCTTTAAACGTGTCTCAGGGAAGCATCCAAATACTTTAAAAAATAACCCTAAACCTAATCGAGATATCGAATTGAATTGGAGTAAGCGTTCTATCTTCTACGAACTAGAGTATTGGCCTATTCTTCTACTAAAACACAATCTCGATGTCATGCACATCGAAAAGAACATGCTTGAGAGTGTGCTGAATACCTTGTTAATGAACGCCAAATCCAAAGACACGCTAAAGGCAAGGCAAGACTTGAAAACTTTGGGAGTTCGAAAGGAGTTGTGGCTCGTTGATAAAGGAAACGGGAAGTCCGATAAGCCTCATCCAACGTACTCTTTCACACCAGAAAACAGAAAACTTTTTTTGTAACATATTGGATTTCACATACACATCAAACCAAACATAAAGTAGGCGTACAAAGAGTTCTAGAGAGAGAAAGTTAGAGGTTTAGGGAACTTTAGTGAGAGAAATAAAAGTCTTATTATGAGCTCCAACTCTCTACCTTGGAAGGTAGAGAGTATTTATAGTCTTTACATAAATCGCCACCTATCGGGCTGTAGATCAGGCATACAGTGGGTAAGGACCCGTCCGTCCTCCACGGTGTTACTTAAACTAAATACTACTTAACTTATAGTAATCTACGACTACGAGCTTTCTAATGATTACATATACTTGAGGTGACCGACTCTTTAATAACTGGATTTACTAAATCCTAACAATCTCCCCCTAAGGGAGGTCACCTCAAACATATACTAAAATTACATAGAATACAAACAGATATTACATTAAAAATTGTTCTTGCATTCTTGATGTAGAACTTTGCTCCGAAGTTCGTAGTCATCGATTCTTCTCATTGCATGTTTGGTTAATCCAAGTGGAGGTCCTTTTACTGATCCACGTGATTGTAATTTTGAGCCAGCTTTTGAGATCATCAGCAAATATCGATCTCTGACTAATCCATTGTGGTGTTGGTATTATGTGATGTTGTGACATACGGACCGACATGCTCACATTCTTGATCATGAAATATTCTCATCAGAGTAGCGGAAGATTTTGTTGATTCATGATATTGGCAGCATCGTAGCAAAAGCATGGAGTGAAAATATCAGAGTCATTGATGCACTAATCATGATTTCTTTTGAGATGAATGTGTTAAGTGAGCATGCGGCTATAGATTGACCGCTTCATTTTGATCAGCTGCAAACGTAGGGCGTACCTGCATACAACAGTTAGCAATAAATCGCACGAAAGTGTCTTTGATCACTTTCTTTGAATTGAGGTACACGGCCCACAGTTCCCCGTTGATCAGTACAAGTACTGCCTGTGATCAGGTATAATTCCGAAGAATTTCCTTGACAGGGTTTCGCAGCTGCTCTAGCTGTTCTCAAAACAGAACGTCTCAAAGAAGACAACACGGAGTGAGTGAACCAGCGAATAGATATTCACTGATTGATGAAAAGATATTTGAAAAACAATCGTGTATTGCTCAATAGAAATTGTTTTTGCAATACAACGAAGGTTTTAATGGAAATCAATTATCAATCATAAAACACCTTTTTGATTTGAAATATTCGTACACGGTCGATGTGCTAGAGAAAAGAGTTTTTAAGCACAATGACCGGTTTTTCAAAGGCATCCGTCAATCCATAACCTGAACCAGGATTGATTCAAAAGATTGAATCGCCCCATTGTTTCTGTTCAGTTGTCACATGGTTGATCTATAGAATAAATCTCACATGCCACCTACCAGGAGCTTGTTTGATGTTTTCTCCAGAAGGCTTTCCATCTTCATTGTGAATATGTTTGCATATCACTCGGATGTTCTGGCAATACCACAAGGATAATGCGTAGGACTCAAGATATAATCTCTCTTTCCACATTGTATGAAATAGAGAGTCTTCATTAAAAGTGTCCTAATGAGATTTATTGATGATCTCGTGGCTCTAGACTTAATTTGTGCATATTTGGATCCTGTATCGGAGACTAGGGAGAGGGTCTCCTTTTTCAATATCAACAATCTCTAAGAGAAAGTCGATAGATAATTTTGGTTCCCCGTGAGAATGAAACAAGTCCTTTTAAGAGGAACTTGAGTGGTTTGGGAAGTTGAAGTGCAGTGCGTCACTGGGTCCATGACGTCTTGTCTTCAATACCGATGTTACCTTGGTAACCACCAGTAGCAAATGAATTGAACCCGGTTTCTGCCCTAAGGTTGAATAATTGGAGGGCTATTTGTTTTCACCCTTTTCTCATTTAATTCTTTTTCATTCTTCAACCCCTTCAGTGCTTACCGAGACTTCATAGCTAGAACCTTGTTGGGTTTATTCCAGTACTAGCTCAGTCTCAGTCCGCACTCTTCCCATATCTCATTTTTCTCCTTTTTTTCCATATACCTAAGGACTTCTACACTATCTAGTGGATTGTCCCTGGGTAGATCCCTCCGGTTCTGGCGGATCATGGGAACAGATACCTAACCTTATCATCCTTATATCACCATACATATAGTAAAGTTGGTCGGTCTGTTTGGTATTGTTCATCTGCCATTGGAACCAATTGAAACCCATTTTAAAATCAATCCAGATACTTGTTATATATTATCAAAGCATTTTGTACCTGAATTGTTTTGATATTTTTAGAACAAGAGCTCCCCCTCAACATGTGCATCAAGTGTTTGAAATCGTTTTGCACACGGAGGCAAGAAAAAGAATTAACTTCTTTAATTACCATTTTCTAAAAGATATCAACATCACTTCCCTGATCAAAACAGGTAGATAAAGCATATAAGGGAAGTATGAGGTTTTCATAAACTTGCTCCCCCTCAATATGTGCCTTGAGGTTTGAAAGAGTTTTGCACATACAAGAGGGAACTTGCACATTGATAAAAATTGATCACGTTTCAGATCTTTGTGGTTTAAGATAGATGCTCCCCCTCAATATGTGCATGGAAAATTTGAAATCGTTTGGCACATGTGGGAAGGAGAGCTTGTACATCCTTATAAAACCATTTACCGAATTATCAGATTAAATCCAATTTAAATCACAAATTCTCCCCCGATCACAATTATCAAATCATTTGAGATTTGTGATCTCTTTAGATTTAAATTGATTTTGAAAGCTTTTAAGGAGAATTGTGACTTGATTATGAAAGCGTTTTATCTGATAAGGATCGGATTTTAAGACTTTAAACTCCATTGAATACACATGCATGATTATCTTTTGAAAACAATTGTATGACAAATAACTTTTTGATTTAATTAAAATCATTCTCCCCCTCAATCAATGACATAAGTTGTTGATTGAGAGATAAATATTTTAGTCCAGATGATTATCAAAAATAGAGTCCGAGTTATTTTTCAAAACAACTAGTTTTCATTAGATAGTAAGGATTAGTTTAAAGAATCAGAGCAAGAAATTTGAAAACCACGAAAAAGTATGGCTCTGTTCTGTCTTTGAAAAGCCGGTTACTGTCTGAAATGACAATAAACAATTTTTTTTCACTTTCTCCCAATATATATATATATATATATATATATATATATATATATATATATATATATATATATATATATATATATATATATATATATATATATATATATATATAAACATTCGAACAACATCTAAAGTCCCGTGTCATTCTTTGAATGACAGCACAAAGACCATAGATATTATCGAATCGAGAAAAACATGACAAAAAGACAATAATAATTTTATTTTATTTTATTTTATTTTAATTTTCAACATTTTCCAATTTTTATGGATTTTTGAAAGTTTTATATTTTTCTATTTGATTTTTGAAGGTTTTATAATTTTGTATTTTGTTTTTCGAAAAAATATTTACAAGGGATAGATGAAGGAACCTTTTACTCCTCTTCTTCCTCTTGAAGACGTTTGAGAGTTTCTGGTTGTAGGCTCTTAAGGCCCAGTCGTGGAAGAATAAACTCAAAACGTTCTTTAGGAAGAGCTTTGGTGAAGATGTCTGCTAACTGGTATTCAGTCCTCACAAAGTAAAGTTTCACTACACCGTTTTCAACTTGCTCCCTGATGAAATGATGTCGAATGTCGATGTGCTTTGCTCTTGAGTGTTGTACGTTGTTGCATGAGAGAGCAATAGCACTTTTATTATCACAGTACAGAGGGATTTTGTTGAATTCAAAGCCATAGTCAGATAATTGGGATCTCATCCATAGGATTTGAGCACAACAAGATGACATGGCTATGTATTCCGCCTCTGTAGAGGAAATAGAAGTACTTATTTACTTCTTTGAAGACCAGCTCATAAGCTTATCACCCAAAAACTGAGCACCTCCAGAAGTACTTCGACGAGTATCTTGACATCCTGCATGATCAGCATCTGCATAGGCTGTTAGTGACATACCGGTGTCTTTCGGGTACCAAAGTCCCATAATGATGGTTCCTTGGAGATACCAAAAGACCTGTTTAACCGCTTCAAGGTGCTTTTTAGTAGGCTTAGCCTGGTATCTAGCGCACATGCAAACAACGAACAAGATGTCTGGTCTACTAGCTGTGAGGTACATCAGGGATCCAATCATACTACGATATTTCGTTTGGTCTACCATGATCCCTGAGTGGTCCTCATCTAGTTTTGTACGTTCAATCATGGGAGTGTCAACAGGGTCACTAGAATCGAATCCAAATTTCTTTAAAATCTCATTTGCATATTTAGATTGATTTATGAAAATGCCTCCGGGACTTTGTGAAATTTGTAATCCCAAGAAAAATGACATTTGTCCCATCATTGACATTTGAAATTTAGAACCCATTTCATTTGAAAAACGGTCACACTCATTGGGGTCAGTCGAGGCAAAGATGATATCATCAACATAAATTTGAACATGAATTAAATGTTTGCCTGACTTCCTGGTGAACAATGTTGGATCAACTGCTCCTTTGCTGAATCCGGTAGATAGAAGAAACTTTCATAGTGTATCATACCATGCCCTTGGAGCTTGCTTTAAACCATACAGAGCCTTCTTCAAACGATAAACGTGAGTAGGATGCTCTGGATTCACAAAGCCTTCAGGTTGGCTGACGTATATGACTTCTTTAAGATCTCCGTTCAGAAATGCCGTCTTAAGATCCATCTGATAGACTACCATGTTCTTACTAGCAGCATTAGCCAAAAAGATTCTGATTTCCTCGATACGAGCAACAGGAGCAAATGATTCTTCAAAGTCAATACCCTCCTCTTGACGGTATCCTTTAGCAACCAATCGAGCCTTGTTCTTTAGGACATCACCATGCTCATCAAGTTTCACTTTGAAGATCCATTTTAGAGCAATGATCATAGCACAATATGGAGCAGGTACTAATTCCCATACATCAAGTCGATCAAACTCATGAATTTCTTCTTGCATGGCATTGAACCAGCTATCTTCGTTCATGGCAGTTTTAACATCTTTTGGTTCGATCTTAGAGAGTACGGAGTTGAAGAAGCACCATAAGGCATCGGTTGCAAGTTGTTTCCGTGTTGATACTGGACGAGAGGGATTTCCAATGATGTTGTCTAATGGATGATCGTGAGTCCATTTTCTAAGGTGTTCATGTGGCAGTTGTTGAGGGACTGAGGTAGGAGAGTCGATGTCTCCTGAAGAAGATGGTTCTGATGATGATTCAGGAGAAAATATGTTTTCAAATGGAGCATCTTCAGGAGTAGCAAAGGGATTAACTTCATCATTGATGCCAGAAACAGTTTCATGATGTTCATTCAAAGATTGATGATTTGTTGATGAGACTGAGTTATCAGCAGCATGTGCTTCTTGACTTAATGATATTGAGACTGAAGGATTGACTTCATTCTCAGGGATATGAGCAGCCCCTGTTGTGGGAATTGACAGTTCAATAGCACTTGGCTCATAGAGTTCATCAAACATCGGATCAAACAATTTCTTCAAATCATCTTCAGTTGGAGGTACATATGGAATAGCTGGAGAAAAATTTGGTACAAGGGATGAACCAATGGTACTGTTTTGAAGTGCGGGTCCAGAACTAGGTTGTCCAGGAGCCATTTGACCGGTCAGCTCATCGAACGTAACATGAATTGTTTCCATGATATTTCAGGTTCTCTTGTTATAGATTCGGTAACCCTTCTTGTTTGGTGCATACCCAACAAAAACTCCAATATCTGCCTTTGCTCTTAATTTACCTAAATCTTGACTGTAATTTGTTGGATAGCACAAAGCACCAAACACACGAAGGTAGGAGAGAACAGGTTTTCGTTTATGAACAAGTTCATATGGAGTTTTTCCATGAGAGGTGTGTATAAGGGAACGATTTTGGGTGTAGCATGCAGTGGCAATGGCTTCAGCCCATAGAAACATTAGAACCTTCGAATAAATAAGCATTGTTCTTGCGGCTTCTACAAGAGTTTGATTTCGTCTTTCAACTACACCGTTCTGTTGAGGAGTTCGTGGAACACTTTTTTGATGACTGATTCCAATACTTTCATAAAACTGAATTAAGTCTTTGTTGACAAACTCGGTGCCATTGTCTATTCGAACAATTCTAACTGTATTGTTGAGTCAAACCTGAAGCTGTTTGATTAGTTTGATGATGACATCTGGAGTTTCATCCTTTGTCCTCAAAAACTTTACCCAAGTAAATCGAGAGTAGTCATCAACAAATACTAGAATGTATTTCTTCCCATTTATCGTTTGCACTCTCATTGGTCCGCACAGATCCATATGAAGGGTATAAAGAACTTCCATTACAGAATTTGTGGGTTTTGGTTTGTGGGCATATTTCGTGCTTTTACCCAATTGGCAAGCTGAACAAAGATGATCTTTTTCATATTTTAATCTGGGTAAGCCTCTGACAAGATCCTTTCTGGAAAGATTATTTATGGTGCCGAAGTTCAAGTGATTGAGATGATGATGCCATAACCAAGACTTTGTTTTAGAAGCCTTTGATAGTAAGCAGATTGGAGAGGACTTCATCATGTCATCGATAGAGATGGTGTATAGGTTAGAACCTAGAGTTCTTCTTAATAATTCTACACCATCAAGTTTTCTAACGAAGCAAGTATGTTTTCTAAAGGCCACTTCTAGATCGGAATCACAGAATTGACCAACAGAGAACAGATTGTGACCAAGACCTTCCACATAATATACCCTGGAAATCACACTTTTACCAACCACATAATCTCCATAGCCCATAATAGCTCCAAAATGGTCATTCCCGAATCTAACTGTCCCGATGAATTTACTTACGAAGTTCATGAGCCATGACCGGTCTCCAGTCATATGCTTGGAACAGCCTGAGTCCAGGTACCACAGAACGATTTGAACGATCTGCAGTTGAACACAGACAAGAATGGATAACTGGATATTTGGGATCCCCATGCAAGAATGGGTTCCATTTGGTTAGTAACACTGATTGGAACACCCACATCAGAGATAGAAACATTCATATCAGAAGTTGAGGCAATGGAATCATTATGAATAGATGCAGTACTAGTGTCCGTATTTGCCCTATTCAAAGTATGTTCACTTCTTAATGGAATAGTTCTACCGGTAGGCATCCATTTTCTAGTGGGCATTGCCTGATTATTCTTATGGCTAACAGGTACCCATTGATAACCTATCTTACTAAATGTTCTTCTTGTGGATTTCCACTATTTTCTAACTTTCTTTCGCCTATGCCTTTTTGCCTTCTTAGCATGATATTTTGCATCAACAATGTTTACTGGAGACTTGACAGCATTAGATAAAGCATTCACACCACATTCATGATTAGAAACAAAATTCAAGCAGACATCATTACAAGGTTTGCAAATACTATCAGAATTCGAATTAATTACAGTACGCCTATGGCTAATACTAGAATCAACACGATTCGTTTTATTCGACTCAAGCTTAAAGTTCCTAGGTTGGTCTTCTAATCTCTTCCAATGCACATTCTTAGCTTGCGAGGTCCTATCATTCCTTGTATTGTCTTGAGACTTTGACATGCTCGCTTTAATGTCACTGTTGGAATCACTCCTAAACAGTATTTCAAGTATTTATATTTCATATGTAATAGGTAGCTTTATTCTGGCCTTTATGTTTGTTTAAGGTCCAGCTTATGTAGAAGGCCCATAAGCTGAGGCCCAAGCCCAATAAGGAATAGGGAAGGAGAGGGAGTGTTGCCCTAGCTCCTTGCCTATATAAACTATTGTAAACCCTCATTGCTTATGTGGGTTGATAAACCGCTAACTATGGTGACAATCCAGTGATCAAAATGTTGTGTTCGAATATATCTTTCTCTATTCCGCTAACTTGTTCATAGTTTGTGTGTGTGTTTGTTATATTCTGTGCCAATACGCATCCACTCACTTACTTATCTTTTGAACTTGTTGGTTGGGAGTTTACTCCCAAATGTTATCAAATATATCCGTTCCTCGATCCCGTTGTGAGGGAGAGGAAGGGATAAGGAATAACCCGAACCCGGAGTCGAATACCCGGAAGATGTATTCGACCTGGAATTTGTTTGTATTTCCGGTCTTATTTCGATGGATAATGTATACTTTATATTTATGAACTTTATGACAAATCCTCACTAAGGTTGTCACTGTAATTTCGCTCGTACAGTTTCAGAGTTCTGTTATGTTCCTTACTATCCTGGAGCGTTCGATTCTTACACGTAACCTTCTCTAATCTTCTGGTTGGATCCTTGAAATTCGAACTCAGCTTATTTTGCTTAGCACAACTAAGATCATAATCGGTATCCGCATGACATTAATTAAGCTTAAGACTATCATAAACGTTTGGAACATTACTACAGACGAACTTAAAACAAAGATTAGTACTTACACCACACTTACGAAATAGATTACGACAGTTCAGAGGTCATTTGTAACAACTACGTTTTATAGTACGATTCTTCCGTT
>BPTQ01000009.1:326205138-326234602 GCA_019973895.1 Chrysanthemum seticuspe
CTTAAAAAGTATTTTTCTATAATTTTCTTAGCTTAAAAAGTATTTTTTAGCATTTTAATTAGTTTTAAATAGTTTTAAATTAATAATAAATACATAAAAAGTCTAAAAAATATATTTTCTGTTTTAAAATTAGTTTTATCATATTTTAGATTTTTCTAAGTCTTAATTTTATTTTTCTAGTCTTATTTCCTAATTTCTTGTATTTTAGGTAATTATTAAATAGTTTAATTTAGTTTTTAATTAATAATAATTACATAAATAGTTGTAAAAATAATTTTCCTTTCCTAATAATTTTATTATATTATTAGGTTTGTAAAAATGTATTTTTCATATTTTTAGGATTTATATTGTGTAAGTTTCACTTTTTATTTTGTACGTTTACGTTATTTGTATTTAAACGTAAGTTTTAAGTTTTAAGTTTTAAACGTTCATCACTTTAAATATAGTGATAGCGTTTATTTAATATCTTTTATCTTTTTAATTTTCTTAATTTGTATTTAAGTCGCTGTTATTTATAAACTTTTTCAGTAGTGTAATTATCCTATCCAAATCCTTTCCGATCACTATCATTAGTGATCATTCTATCGTCTGATCAAGTGTTTAACACACCATTGAGTCTCCGTGGGACTTAACGACCCGGGAATTCACTGTATTCCCTGATCTTCATTGCATTTGTGTCTGAACTGTTTTAAGTCTGTTAGACTTGACGGTTTTGCGCAGATCATATATCTAACCTAACCTAGGACCTCCTTTTATAGGCTAACGAGTCCTATACAAAATACAA
This sequence comes from Chrysanthemum seticuspe, assembly GCA_019973895.1. Taxonomy (NCBI): domain Eukaryota; kingdom Viridiplantae; phylum Streptophyta; class Magnoliopsida; order Asterales; family Asteraceae; genus Chrysanthemum; species Chrysanthemum seticuspe. The sequence continues at coordinate 326,205,923 of BPTQ01000009.1, forward strand.
TACGTAACCTACAAGATAAATATCTTTTCCATATTTATCAAATACAATAAACTAACCGACTATACAAGACTAGCAGTGCTTACTATATATTATCAGTGGTTACATAATACTACTAGCCGCGGTTGTTTTCATCCGTGGTTACACTCTTCAGTCCGTGGTTACATCAAGCCTGTCCGTGGTTCCAGTACTTAGAGTAATTCTTTATTCAAGGAACCTAAAACCCAACACTTTCAATATCTGACTCAATAATTACAGTTGATTGTACTTCGTTATGTATCTTTTGCTCATCAACTTCATCGTATAATTTTAATACCTCAGAAATGATTTTGTCTTTGGATGGACCAGCTTGTGGTGATGAAGAGACTTTAGGAGAGACCATTGGAGAAATGCTAGCCATGAAAATGGTTTGTGCAGTAGGTTCTTCATCAACATCAGAGTCGTATGCATCACAATCAGCTACTTGAAAGGCATTCTGATGATTATGGCCTATCTCCTGAATTGGTTGCTCATCCACTTCTGCATCATATGTCTTAGCATTTCCCTCAGCCAAGAACAGCAACTCCTCTTCATCCAAAGCTGCACCATTATCCTGAGCTTGCATAAGCAACATCTTATCCCTGAAGTACTCGGCATTCTGAGGGCATTTTGGCGATGTGCAGTTCCTTGCAATGTGTCCCTCACCTCCACAATTGTAACATTTGATTGGCTTTGCTTGACCCTGGTTTCCATTCCTTCCCCTATTCTGATCTGCAGCATAACCTCTACCAGCTCCACCTCTTTCTTGTTCATACTGTCTTTCTTGAACTCGCTGCACCATAACCTTCCCATCTCTGACAGTGGCTTGATTGTGTGGATTGGATGCAGTTCTGAGATTTTTGTTGGTGTGTGGAAGAGAGTTCATGTTTTGACTAATCAGGAGAGCCAGTTGATTAATGAAGTTTCCCACGTGTGCATCAGCATCAGCTTGTTTGAACATAGGATCAGGAATGAGTTTGTGATTACCATTACCCATGGGTATGACTTGTGAGGCTTTGGTTGTGATTCCGATGTTTGAGTAGAAGGTAGTTGAATCATTTGATGAGCTTGTCTCTCCCTGGTTGGTTTTGAACTGATTAAGAATCCTTTTTTCAAACATAGCATGTCTCTCATTCTGAAGAAGGAAGGCATAGAGTTGCTCATAGTTTGTATTCTTCAATCCTTTGGTTAGCTTTACAGAGGTGACAAACTTGTGCCATTCGGGATTCATGTTGTTCACAAACTTTGAGTTCAGCTGAATGTTTGGCATAGTCATTCTGATGTTCCTCATATCATTAAAAAGCTTGTGGAATCTCACATAGTACTCATAGACACTCTCATCTGGTTTCATCTTGAAGTGTTCAAATTCATCATAGAGTTGTGATTCTCTATCTTCCATAGTTAATTCAGAACCTGAGAGAAGCATCTTGACATTATCCCACACTGCCTTGGCTTCGGTGTTGTAATTGATCAGCTTGTAGATATCTTTTGGAAGACCTTGAAGTACGATGTTAGAAGCCCTGATATCAGCATCGAATCTCTTTTTCTCCTTATCATTGAGCTCATCATATGTCTTTGGTCTGTCAATTCCATAGATCATTGTTCCATCTTCAGCTGTATCAATTAAGTCTCTAGTAGTCTCAACCCGATACGGTCCTTCATCAATGGATTTGAGAATGTTGACTCCATTTTCCTTTCCAAGACAGTACAATCTGATTCGTTGAGCCCAAGAGTCGTAATCAGGTCTGTCAAGCATGGGTGGACGAGTATCTGAACCAGCTGCTTGAACATCCTCGGCAACAGTGGAGATGATTATAGGAACGTTGGTAGACATGATGATAGGTTAAACGGGATTTTATAACTCTATGATTAAACTGGGAAATAGATTCTTTCATGGGATTTTACTAAATCAAGAGAAAACCGTATTACAGACAGAGTCAGCCAAGTCGCTAAGAAAACCTAAACCAAGTCGCTAAGCACCAAGTCGCTAGTAAAATTTTGACAGCAAGTCGCTAAGCACCAAGTCGCTAAGTTGTCAAGTCGCTAAAGAACAACTCGCTAAGCACCAAATCGCTAGCAAAATTTTGACAGCAAGTCGCTAAGCACCAAGTCACTAAGTTGTCAAGTCGCTAAAGAGCAACTCGCTAAGCACCAACTCGCTAACACCAACTCGCTAACAAACTTAAGTACAAGTCGCTAACTTTCACCAAGTAGCTACCCGTAGTGGAGACTCCACCAAGTGTACTGTTTGTCGGCTTGTCTCAATAGACAAGTCGCTAGCTCAACTCGCTAAGGCCTTCAACTACAACTCGCTATCAAATTACAAAGCAAGTCGCTATCAAGAAAACTTGTTTGTGGCTTAAGTCGCTAGCAAGAAAAACACATAAACATTACTTTTCAATCCAAAAACAACCCAACCACGATGATTCAAGCTTAACAAATGAACACCCAAGCACATACAATGATTCTAAACACAAAACTACACTAAAGTTTCAAACTTTAACACTAGAAATGATCCAAATGATGCAAAAACCACTAAACTTTTTCAAACTCTAAAACCACCTAAAAGTCACTAGAAATCCAAAGATATGTAAGAGATGATCAAACCATGGCTCTTGATACCATTTGTAACATATTGGATTTCACATACACATCAAACCAAACACAAAGTAGGCGTACAAAGAGTTCTAGAGAGAGAAAGTTAGAGGTTTAAGGAACTTTAGTGAGGGAAAGAAAAGTCTTATTATGAGCTCCAACTCTCTACCTTGGAAGGTAGAGAGTATTTATAGTCTTTACATAAATCACCACCTATCGGGCTGTGGATCAGGCATACAGTGGGTAAAGACCCGTCCGTCCTCCACGGTGTTACTTAAACTAAATACTACTTAACTTATAATAATCTATGACTACGAGCTTTCTAATGATTACATATACTTGAGGTGACCGACTCTTTAATAACTGGATTTACTAAATCCTAACATTTTTGTAAATTCATCAAAGGAGTTAGACTACCTGATGGGTTTGGATCCAACTTCAAGAAAAAAGTGACCGCTGATGATAACAACATAATGGGCCTAAAATCTCATGACTGTCATATAATGATGCAGTGGTTACTTCCTTATGGAGTTCAGCGATACTTACCTAAAGACATTTCAACCCCATTAATCGAGCTCTGCTTATTCATTAAGCAGATTTGTGCTCGAAATTTGATGCAGCAGGACATGGAGAAAGCTAAAAAGCAAATGATCGAGGTTATGATTAATTTAGAGCAAATATTTCCTCCTGCTTTTTTTGACATAATGATTCATTTGGTTATACATTTACCCGAAGAGGCTATTCTAGGTGGCCCTATTTACTACAGGTGGATGTATCCATTTGAAACATACATGAAAAAACTAAAAAATTATGTCTGAAATAAAGCCAAGCCTAAAGGTTCTATAGCAGAGGGTTATGTTGCAGAAGAAGCATTAACTTTCTGTTCGCGTTATCTTAAGGATGTCAAGACGAGATTTAATCATCTTGACAGAAATGATGACGGTTTGCCTGAACAACCAAATAAATTCCAGGTGTTCCAGTTCGTAGGCAAACCGGTGGGTAGACAACGCCCGACTCGGTTGAATGCAGATGTTATGCAGGCAGTTGTATGGTTTATACTTAACAGCAATCCTGAAATAGACGCAGACATCCTGGCGTACAAAGAGTATGTTTCTGCTTTTTTATATTTTGAAGAACCCTTTTTTTTCTTAAGTTATTTGTTTCCGATGACTTATTCATTACCTTTGTACAGTGAATTTCCTAACAATATCGTGGAAACAAGTTTTCCTCCCTGGTTCAATCACAAGGTAAACGCATTAGATATATTACCTTGTAGTCCAGAGCTATTGCTCATCTAAATCTATTTGTATCTCTTTCATAGATTCGTGAAAAGAGCGTGGCAAAAGACCCAAGTTGTAGTCCCGAGTTACTCTCTTTGGCATGTGGACCTTCATCTAGTGCAAGTACATACCCCTCATGCATAGTGAACGATGTGAAGTTCTTGGTGCATCAGCGCGATAAACTTCATACCACTCAAAGCAGTGGAATTTCAACACCCGGGCCTGATGGAGCTATGTATTATGGTCAACTAGAAGAAATTCTAGAGCTCACTTATATGGGCAACCGTAAGGTTGTGTTGTTCTGATGTATATGGTTCGAAACCCGTAACCCTACTAACCCTACGCCACGCTCCAGACGTTCTTACATTGAACATGGCATACATCATATTTTGACTGAACGGGATGATTATAGAAATCAACAATACATTCTTGCGACACAAGCAACACAAGTCTTCTACCTTGAAGACCCTTGTAGGACCTTACTTTTATCAACCTTATCACAAACCCAACACAAATACCACGTTAACACAAACAACACAAACACAAACGTTATGCTTAGAACGATTAAGAAGAAAGGAAAGATGGTGACTTGAATGATATATGAATCGTGTATGTGAAGATATAAGATGAAAACAATAAGTTGTATATTCTAAAGAAAGAACACATACACACACACACTTTCAAGCACACCCCTCAAATGACCATTTGAGGGGTATTTATAGGTGGAATACATGAAAACCTAAAAGGCTTTCCTATGGGCTTCGTTGGACTTGGATTGGGCTTGGGATATATGAGCATACAAACGGCTAACATACCCTAACATTTAACCAATTAGCTTAGCCCAATCCACGAGCCCTTTGACTATTCTATCACGATATCTAACACACAATACAAAGTTCCTAAACGTGAATGACCATCACTTCTAATAAAAACTATTAAGGCTAACAATCTCCCCCTAAGGGGTGGTCATTCAAAAGATGCTCCACTTGATTGGTTCTTTACTTTCCTTGAGCTTGAACTTTGCGTGTAGATATAGAATAGTCTTAATTCTTTGTTCCTTCATGCTTTGTGATCAGTCAATGGTGTTGTCTGCCGTTGTTAACTTCGTTGGTTAGGTGTCTCCACGTCTTTCTCCACCATGCTCATACTTCTATTTGACTTTGAGTTTCCAATGATGAAGTTCTCGAGTCTTTACACTTTGTAGATTCTTTGACATTGACAAAGAATCATCTTTAACTTTGAGTTTCCTTTGATTTTGATGAGAACTTTCATGTGTTGTTGGTATGAGCATGTGGCGAGTCTGCACGATCCATCCGCTCCGGAGCTTCCATAAGAAGAAAACATAAAAACAGGTTAGTAATAAGCGGATTCTGGCACTTACAAGTTTGAATTTCGAGGGTGTTAACAGCATAGTGTGAAAACACGTCTCTAATTCTCACAGAGGCCGTTCCTGAACTGGAGTCCCACAAGTGAGATAACGCGATATACCGAAGTACATCTACAGTTCAGATGAGTCGCTGAGGTACACTAAAGCATCACCCCACGACTGTAGACCGTTTGAGACACACTAAGCGTAATCCACGGGGAGCTACCAAAGTGACCTGCTGTCAGGGCTGCTTGATGTTGACCCTGGCAGGAGTTTCCATTCAATCACTGAAGATCACAGATGTGAAACTTCTCATAAATGTTCTGGCAGATTGCTAAGATCTACGTAGGACTCTATAATATATCACTTGTGCCCTTATTGATGAACAACAAGCGATGTCATGTCAAGTGTTCCTATGAGATCTTTTGATGAATCTCGTGGCTCTAAACTCAATAGTGCATTTTGGTTTTCCTGAGCGGAGACTAGGGAGAGGGTCTCCTTCTTCAATACCAACGATCTCTAAGAGAAAGTCAATAGATTATGTAGGGTTCCCAGTGAGAATGAAACAAATCCCTTTTAAGAGGAATTGAGTAGCTAGAAGTATAGTGCAGTGCGTCACTGGGTCCATGACGTCTTTGTCTTCAATACCAGGGTCATCTAGTGACAACCAGTAGCAGATGAATTGAACCCGGTTTCTGCCCTAAGGTTGAATATGGAGGGCTATTTCTTTTCACCCTTTCTTTTACATTTCTTTTTAATTCTTTAACCCCTTCTTTCTCCTTTCTCACATTACTCCTTTTTTTCAATCATACCTAAGGACTTCTAGTTCTAAACTATGGGTAGTGTCCTTGGGTAGATCCCTCCGGCTCTGGCGGATCATAGGACGGATTTCCTATCCTTAGTCACCTTATAACTCCATGACTGTCCTATTGTTGCCATAAAACCGTTTTTCATGAAAATCTCTCAGAGTGTTTATGATAGAAAACATGTTTGTAACACTCCGTGAGTTTTATATTTTCAGAAACACTCCCCCTTCACATGTGCTTATAATATTTTAACTTAAATCTGCACAGAGAGGGTAGAGTTCGCACTTTTTTAATTGATCGACTTTCAATGAACAAGACCGATTCGAGACACGTTTACATCACTAGTGAACTAGCTTGAAATTATTACCCGTCCTGGTCAAGTCCATAGAAAGTTTCTCGAGATGGTACATTTCCTGACTTTAATTTCTCATCAATTCAATGGTTTCAGCTGAGTCGAGCTCTTTTGAGATTCAAACAACGATCATTAAACCTTTTTGATCACATTTTAATCACGTCTCCTCCCCCTTAAAAATAGCATATATGTGATATTTTTGATATTAACGGATTAAAAAACATTTTAGAATCTTTTGGGGAGACAAACGGATTTGATTTAAGCATGAATTTGGAACATTTTTGGTTTTATACTCCCCCTCAATTAAAGGGTTTAGAGGGAGTTATCTTGAGCACAAAATATTTTGAAAGATTTTGAAAAATCTTTTTGAACAATCTTGAAAAGGTGCTCAAGATGATGATGATTTCTCACCATTTATAAATGTAGTGCACTGAAGCGTACACTTGATTTTTTCTTTAAAAACACGAGTTTTGATCTAAAATATAATCAAAAGTCATCATTTTAGTCCGGGTTTCGTACTGAAGTATACGAAAGCCATTATTGAAGAAATTTTGAGAAACGACATGTTTTAGAAAAAAAAATTAAAGAACTCTCGCTCAAGCATCTGTACATGCCCGTATCTTGTTGAATGACATTTCTAGATACGTACAGAATATCGATTATACAAGAGACATGTCGTAGAAGAATATTTTTGGATTTCTGATTTTATATTGTTTTTGTATTTTTGAAAGTTTTATATTTTTATATTTTGCTTTTTTTGGTTTTTCAAATTTTGTATTTTGTTTTTCAAAAATATTTACAGCGAAGCTTTTTGGAAAATCATTTTCAAGAAGATTCGAGAAAACGTTCTAACTCCTCAGGGGTTAGGCTTCGCATTCCAATTCGTCGAACTAAATACTCAAACCTTTCTTTTGGAAGGGCTTTAGTTAATAGATCGGCGAGTTGGTAATCAGTCTTCACGAAAAATAATTTAACAGTACCATTTTCGACGTACTCTTTGATGAAGTGGTAGCGGACTCTGATATGCTTAGTCTTTGAGTGATGAACAGGATTGCATGATATGGCTATGGCACTTTTCGAGTCACAATACATAGGTATTTTATCGAAAGTAAAGCCATAATCTGTGAGTTGTGTTCTCATCCATAGAACTTGAGCACAACACGCAGATAGAGACACATACTCAGCTTCACGGTTGAAAGTGCAGTGCAATCTTGTTTCTTTGAAGACCAGCTGACTAACTTTTCTCCCAAAAATTGTGCTCCTCCGGATGTACTTTTTGCTGTAACTTGGTCACCTGCGTGGTCCGCATCTGAAAAGGAAATTAGATCAAATCCGGATTCCTTCAGATACCAAAGTCCTATGTGAATGGATGTCTTCAGGTATCGAAAGATCCTTTTAACCTCTTTGAGGTGCAGTTTGGTAGGCTTAGCCTGAAACCGTGCTAATAAGCAAACAGCAAAATGAATATCTGGTCGACTAGCAGTGAGGTACATGAGAGAACCAATCATGCTCCGATATTTCTTCGGATCAATAGGTTTCCCAAACAAATCGGCTCCAATTTTTGGTGAAGTTACCATTGGTGTTCCGACAGAGTCACAATTATCCATACCATGATTTTTCAAAATCTCAGTTGTGTATTTCGCTTGATTGATAAAAATTCCACGTGGGGACTGATGTATTTGTAAACCAAGAAAGAATTTTAGTTCCCCCATCATGGACATTTCAAATTTGCTTTTCATGAGATTTTCAAAATGTTTTGAAAGTTTCGGATTAGTGGACCCAAAGATGATGTCGTCCACATAAATCTGAACAATCAAAATGTCATTTTTTCATTTTTGTGTAAACAAGGTAGGATCAACTGTTCCTTTGGTGAAATTGTTTTGGATAAGGAAAGAGGACAGTTCGTCATACCACGCTCTCGGAGCTTGTTTTAAACCATAGATTGCCTTTTTGAGTTTGTAGACGTAGTCTGGATGTTCCATGTCTATGAAGCCTTCTGGCTGACTCACGTACACTTCTTCTTTCAGAGTTCCATTCAAGAACGTGGTCTTAATGTCCATCTGATAAACCGTGATGTTTTTGTAAGCTGCATAGGCTAAGAATATCCTGACTGCTTCAAGTCTAGCTACCGGCACGAATGACTCTTCAAAGTCTATCCCTTCCTCTTGTATGTATCCTTTGGCCACAAGACGAGCTTTGTTGCGAATTACAGTCATCTCTTTATCCCTTTTTTTCTTCCATAACCATTTGAGATCAATGACGCGAATGTCAATTGGTCTTGGAACCATTTCCCAAGAGTCATGAAGACGGTATTGGAGAAGTTCCTCCTGCATCGCTTCTATCCATGCGGGTTCTGCCATTGCCTCGCGAATGTTCTTTGGCTCTATATTGCTAATTGAGCAAAGGTAAATGCATAAGTCGCAATCGGTGGCAAGTTGACGTCTCGTCTGAATTGGCCTTGAAGGTTCACCAATAACTTGTTCAATTAGGTGGTCTTTTGTCCACTTCAGAGTAGAAGGATACCGTTGGTTAAACGTATGCGAGTTAGATGGTTTTCGTAAGCTTGAAGAAGATTCAGTTGATTCCGTAGCAAACGGGTTTTCAAATAGGTCTTCATCTAACGTTGCATCGTTCTGGTTTTGGTTTTGCTCATCAATTGCTGGTAGAACGGGTGCAATAACTTTAGTAGATGTAGATGATGTTGATGGAGTTGGTGCATTGGTTTCGACCTTTGTAGATGCATCTTCTGTTGGTGGTGGAGGATGATTTTGAGCGGGTGCAGCGGAATGATGGTTTGATGCATTTGTCGAAGTTCCACCATAGTATTCATCGAACATTAACTCGAAGAAATTCTCCCATTCTTGTTCTTTAGGATTGTCATACGCAGTTGATTGAGCTCTTTGAGGTACCAGTCCTGAACTGATGTGTCCAGATGTCTGCTGGTTAAGTGCGGGTTCTAGAGCGAGTCTCTCAGAAGCCATTTGTGAAAGTTCATCAAATTTCACATTCATCGTCTCCATGATCCTCCTAGTTCTCCTGTTATACACCCTGAATGCCCGCGAGTTATCTGAATATCCAATGAAGATTCCAATATCACCTTTTGCTTTCAGTTTTCCAAGATCTTCTCTGTCATTTGTTGGATAGCACAAAGCGCCAAACACGTGAAAGTAAGAGATATCAGGTTTTCTGTTGTTCACAAGCTCATATGGGGTTTTATTGAATCTTGGATGGATGAGGGATCGGTTCTGAGTGAAACAAGCAGTGGCAACAGCATCAGCCCATAGAAATAACGGTGCACTAGAATAGATTAGCATTGTGCGAGCAGCTTCCACAAGAGTTCTATTTCTTCTTTCAACTACCCCATTCTGCTGTGGAGTTCTAACAACTGATGTCTGATGAGTGATTCCAACATCTTCAAAATAAGATCTTAACTCCTGATTTATGAATTCAGTGTCGTTGTCTGTTCTTACAACCCTTACTGGAGTTTGAAGAAGTACTTGAATACGTTTCAGAAAGGTGATGATGATGCCTGGTGCCTCGTCTTTTGACCTCAGAAACTTAACCCATGTATATCTTGAATAATCATCGACGATAACAAGAATATACTTTTTCCCATTAATGCTTTCAACTCTCATTGGGCCACAAAAGTCCATGTGCAACATATGCAACTTTGCTTCCGAACTAGGTACGGTTTTGGGTTAATATGATGCTCTTTTGCTTTTTCCTTGTTCGCATGATGGACATAAGTGATCCTTGGTGTATTTGAACTTTGGAAGTCCGTTGACGATGTTGTCTTTGGCAAGATTGATTATGGTGTCGAAATTGAGATGAGATAACCTTCTATGCCACAACCAGGATTGTGTTCCAGATGCTCGTGTCATAAGACATATTGGTGATGAAGAGGCCATTTGATTGATGTCGATAGCATACAAGTTTGTATCACGATTCCCAGTTAAGAGATCAGTGCCATCCAAGTTTCTAATGAAGCAAGCATTTTTCCTAAAAGCAACCTCTAAATCTGCATCACAGAATTGCCCGACTGAAAACAAATTGTGTCCCAACCCTTTGACATAGTAAACCCGTGTGATCAAATAATTTCCAAAAGGTAGATCTCCATAACCCATGATAGCTGCTACATGATCATTTCTGAAACATACGGTTCCCATGAATTTCCAGACGAAATTGATCAGCAGCTTCAGATTCTCGGTCATGTGCTTGGAGCAACCCGAGTCGACGATCCAAAGACATATTTTGATAACCTGCCAATAAAAGAAGAAGAAGATTTTGGAAACCATTTTGATTTTGGTTCCTTTGGGTTAGAGGTAAAATCCTGATCACAGTCATAGAAGTTATCTATTGGTAAGACAGGTGCATCACTCATTCTACCATTCTCGAGTGTGAAAGTTCTACCCGTGGGTTTCCAAATGTCATCCCTAAAGTAAACATTATGCTCCCTATCAGTAGAGTAAAGCCTAAGTCTCGCGACTAGTCTTCCTATTCGTTTAGCATAAGTTCTTTTGGGAACATTCTTCTTAACAGGCTTAACAATCTCATTCTTAGAAACACAATCATCATGAACATTAGTTAAAGATTTATTGCAAGTTAAACAAACAGATTCAACAGATTCATTAAACTTAGCAGATTTCATAGGTTCATTACATTCAGATGAAATGTCTTTCTTATTACAAAGCGGTAAATTCCTAGGGTGTTCTTCTACTTTCTTCTCTTTATTCAAGCTATTACTCTTAGAGGCATGCGAGACTCTATTGTTCCTTGTATTGCTCTTAGGCTTTAGTCTGCTGTTTCTAGAGGTGCTTCCTAGTCCTGTATAAGGTAAGGCACACTCATTAGGATTCACAAGCTTATCTAGAGAAGTGGTTTCAGCTTTCCTAGTCTCTTTAGAGTGCTTTTCTAAACTTATGTCGTTTGTTCCATATGTTTTAGATGTGGAGGCAGACGCATTAGTGGTACTCATCTTAAAAAGGCCAGGTGCTAAAACTTTTGGTTTCTCGATAACCGCTTTCCCTTTTTCAACATTTTGTTTAGGCAAGGCAGGTGAAGTGACTGGTTTTGATGAAACATTTTTCTCATTGACTTTTGGAGGAGGCATAGAAACAGACATTTTTGTTTTGGAAACCGGTTTGGGAACATTTGCTTTCTCCTGAGTCAATGGTTTTGTAATCACAGTTTCCACTACCTTTCCTGTTGGGTCTATTATAGATTTGATAATACAAAACAAGAAGAATGAAACATGAAGGACTTAAAGTGACAAGAAGGGAAACTACAAAAAGATGGAGAATTTGGAAGATTCTAGAAGATATGCTTAAAAAATTATTTAGTTTCCTAATTGTATTGTTTCCTAATTCTATTATGATTCTTCTTGTAAACCCTAGATGTCTCTAGTATATAAAGAGACATAGGGTCATTAGTTTTAGCACAGACGTACAAGATGTAGACGTCTAAAGGTGTGTGTGTGAGAGAACCTAGGCGTAGGGATTGGGAAAACGCCTAGAGTTTAGTGGTTTAGTTAGTTAGTGTTAAAGATCAAGTCTTTGATCTTTATTATTGTTTAGTTAGTTTATGATAATGAAAAACCTTGTTCATTATAACGTTAATTCTTATTGAATATTCCGCTTTCGTTATTATGTGTTCCTAGATATAATATTAGACCTCGTCTAAGAGCATACAACGATCTTCACATGTAGATCCTAGATATCACGAGCCCCAGACTCTGATACCACATGTGATCTCCATTCTTGGATTTCACAACTTTAAAAACACTGATCTTTGATCTGTTCATCTTCATGTCATCATCTTCCTTTGTATAATCAAAATCTACCACTCTGAGATAATTCTTTAATTCATCACTAGTCTCAGATCTTAATTCAACCTTTTCTTTCTTTGAAAACTGAACATCTGTAACTTTAGTTTTTCTTTTTCTCTTTAAGCTCTTCTTCCTTTCAGCTTCAGTCCAATGAGCTTCTTCTTTGAAGTCTTTAATATCAGCAACACTCTTCTTATAAGCTTCTGTTTCAGCATCATAGAGTCTTTTCATATCAACATAGTTTAGCTTCTGCAAACCCTTATATCCTCGACCTTTTAAATAAGCCATCATAGCATTCCTGTCCTTAGCTAAATTAGGTCTTCTTGGCATATATCTAATAGGTGTAGGGGACTGTAATGGTTCAGTAGCTTCAGCATCTAATTCATCTTGCACCTTTTGAGCTGCTTCTCTATTCAGAGCTTCTTGAGCTTCCTGTTCTTCTCTATCTTTAGCATCTAACTCTTCTTGAACTTTTCTAGCTGCAGCTTCATTCCTAGCAAATTCAATTGCTCTAAGTTCTGCCAAAGTGAGTTTCTTTTTGTTGGTTTCAACCAGAATACCTTTCCCTTTATCTTTTGGATCAATTGCAGGTTGAGAAGTTCTTGGTTGTTCTTCTTCTTGTACATCTCTAATAGTAACTCCTCCTCTTGGTTGTGATAAATCTAAAATTGTAGCAATTAATTCATCATCACTTGCAGAATGAATAGGTTTGAATGTAGCTTCCTCCTCTTCTTCTATAACAATTGTAGAAGGACCAGCTTCTTCTTCAAAATTCAATACCCTTGGTGTTATTACTTCTTGCCTAGATGTATCATGAAAAACAGTACTTTGATGTTCAGTACTTTGATCATCAGTACCTTGAACTTGCACTTCTTCCTCAGAATCTGAAATAATCTTTTCTGCAGTACTTACAGATTCTTTCTTCTTTGTAACATCTTCTTTCAAATTTTCCTTTTCTAAATTCCTCCCCAAGTTGACAGAAGATGGTTTGGGAACCTTCTTTCGTTTTAATTCCTTTCGAAGTTGTTTACGACGTTTGTTTTCCTCTTTAACCCATAAGTTGAAACCTTGAATATATGGTTTAATAAAATTCCTCAACCAGATATACTTACGCCTTAACTTCCTAAGTGCTTTAGCTTGAAGCTCAACAGTCTTGTTCAACCTAACTAGTTCCCTTGTCAAAGCATAATTATCCAAAGTCAAACCTTCACGAGGTATAGTATGAGCATCACCTTGAAGATGTGAATGTTCCTCTGAAACAGGAACAGAACGTTGTGGAGATGTAGTAGGTGTTCTTACAATCTCTGCTTGAACCTCAGGGCTTGGAGAAACAGTACCCTGTAAAGATGCAGTACCTTCAATAGATGCAGTACTTGCAGATGCAGTACCTTGTGGGGCAGCACTTTGTGAAGCAGATCTTGGAGAAGCAGAACTTTGAGAGGCAGCACTTTGTGAAGCAGTACCATGTACAGAATCAGTACCTTCACTTTCTTCATCCTCTCCAGCTTCATCACGTACAGCTTGAACAACTTCCATCATTGTAGTAGTTAATGGAATATCTCCACCTCTGAACAAAGCACTTCGCCTAGCCATAAATGTAAATATTTTGGCTTGTTGCACAATAACAGGTAACAAAGCAGCAGGTTTTGGAACATCAGCCAATTGCTTGTTTAAGAAAACCTGTACAAACCTTGGGTACATTAACCATTTCGACCTAGATGATATATGTGATAGCATCCCATCCAAAATAAGACTTGAAAAATTAAACACTCTGTCTGTAGCTAAACCAACCACTGCAGATGCTATATTTGACCCAAACTGCTCCCAAGAAGTACTTTTAGAACTTATGCAATGGAGCAGTACATGAATCAAGAACTTCCATTGAGGACAGAATAATGCTTTCTTGAATGTTTGTTCTGTCAAAGATCCTTTATAACCAAGATTCCTAAAAGTATCCCAAATCAGTTGCTTATAAATCGAATAGCCCCTTCTTCATCACCAAATAATAAATCTTCTCGAATAGAGGCTTCTGTAACCTTGATAGTCCGTCCATCAACTTTTGATCGAATATAATATTCATCCTCCTCCATGTTATCTCTAGCATTAGTCCAAAATTCTTGAATCCATGGTTCAATAATATCCGGCTCAACTAAAAGAGCATAACTAATAGGCGACCCAGTAAGATAATCAATGATATCATAAAAAGCCACATTCACCTCAGTCTTGTCCAAATTAGCCACCATATTGTGCTTTGTAATAGTTAAACGATTCGCCATTGTTGATTAAGTGAGCACAATAAAGATTTTGATCGAATAATAAAGAGATGGTGATTGGGAGATAAGTATGGAAAAGATGTAAAGTAATAATATGAGAGGGAAAATCGGGAAGTAGTTATTTATAGGTGGGATTTGAAAAATCACTGCCCAAAATAAAATAACCGTTAGCTTTAATTACCCATCAATATTACCATTGGAACAGTACTTTAATACGACAAACAGTACTTTCCACATAAGCAGTACTTTCCCATGCAGTACTTTCCAAGCAGTACTTTCAGGAAAAACAGTACTTTGCCAAAGTCCTTCATAGAAACTAAGTATTAACAAGTATCCTCCCCTCAAGCAATACACAGGACTATACTAACACCTTATAGTCCTCCCCTCAAACATAGCTTAGTAGTTAATCATTCCAATGCTCACGACCAAGTGATTGAATCGTGACACATCAAAACCTTTTGTGAGTAAATCAGCTACATTGTCATCCGTGTGAACCTTAACAACATTGATGAGCCTATGCTCATAACAATCTCTGATAAAGTGATGCCTAATCTGAATATGCTTTGTCTTGGAATGATACACAGGATTCTTCATAATACAAATTGTACTCTCATTATCAATATTGATAGGAGTATTTTTGAAATTGAACCCATAGTCCAAGAGTTGATTCTGCATCCACAAAACTTGACCACAACAACTTATAGCAGCTACATATTCAGCTTCAGTAGATGATGTTGCTACAATTGTCTGCTTTTTCCATTGCCAGGAGACTAACCTTCTTCCAAGATATTGGCATCCACCAGTTGTGGATCTTCTATCATAATTATCACCTGCATAGTCACTATCTGAAAAAGCTTCCAAGTGAAAAGGTGATTCTTTAGGATACCACAACCCGAATTTAGGTTGTTGTTTCAAATAACAGAAAATTCTTTTTACTGCATTCATGTGAGAGATCTTTGGTGAGACTTGATATCTTGCACATAGACAAACTGCAAACATGATATCAGGCCTGGATGCAGTAAGATACATAAGAGAGCCAATCATTGATCTGTATAACTTGACTTCAACTGGTTGTCCATCTTCATCTTTGCCCAATGAATTGATAGATTTAATAGGTGTAGTAACAACCTTCATATCATCAAAATTAAACTTCTTAAGTATGTCTGTAACATACTTGTCTTGACTGATAAAAATTCCTTCCTTTGACTGCTTAACCTGAAGTCCTAAAAAGAAAGTTAACTCTCCCATTGAACTCATTTGAAATTCCTTCTGCATCAGCTGCTCAAAATCCTTAACCATGGACTGTTTGGTAGCCCCAAAGATGATATCATCAACATAGACTTGAACTAACATGATATCCTTCTTGTCTCTCTTGATAAACAAAGTCTTGTCTATAGCTTCCCTCCGGTATCCATGTTGTAATAAGAATGTAGAGAGCCTCTCATACCAAGCTCTAGGTGCCTGATGAAGGCCATAAAGAGCCTTAACCAGCTTATAGACTTTGTTTGGATGTTTAGTATCTTCAAAACCTGGAGGTTGTTTCACATACACCTCTTCTGTAATAGTACCATATAAGAAGGCACTATTGACATCCATCTGATATACCTGAAAACCCATGTATGAAGCAAAAGCAAGAAATATTCTAATTGCTTCAATCCTTGCTACAGGAGCAAATACCTCATCATAATCTACCCCTTCCTCCTGTCTATAACCCTGAGCAACTAACCTTGCCTTGTTTTTGATAACATTGCCTCTTTCATCTCTTTTAACTCTATTGTAGACTCTAAAGCCTTTACTGTTAGTGCAATATCCCAATAAGTAACCTTCTTCAGACTTGCCATCAAACTTCCCCAGATTGTCAATGGTGTTCAAAATAGTAAGAGGACATCCAAAAGGCTTCATAAAACGAATGTTGGGTTTATTGCCCATCAGCAATTCATAGGGTGTCTTCATCTGTGGTTTGGTGACAGCGACCCTGTTGAGTACATAGCATGCAGTACTTACAGCTTCTGCCCAAAATTGAATAGGGAGATGAGAATCTGCTAACATTGTCCTTGCAGCTTCAATCAAGGTCCTATTCTTCCTCTCTGCAACACCATTTTGCTGTGGTGTTCTAGCAATACTAAACTCCCTCTTTATGCCTTTATTTGCACAAAAGTCATCCATAGGCTTGTTCTTGAATTCAGTTCCATTGTCACATCTAATACCTCTAACCTTGAGTCGTAATTGGTTTTCAAGTGCTATAATCAGTGTTTGAATAGCATCAAAGGTATCATCTTTAAAGCCCAAAAAGAAAACCCAACTGAATCTACTATAATCATCAGTAACAACCAAACAGTACTTTTTCTTATTTAAACTTGCCACAGAGACAGGTCCAAATAAATCCATATGTAACAGCTCCAATGGTTCTCTAATAGTTCTTTCCTCAAGCTTCTTGCAGGAAGCTTTGTGTTGTTTACCCTTCTTGCATGCCAAACATGATTGATCATTCTTGTAAGTCTTTGAAGGTAAACCTCTAACTAAATTGCCTTTGACCAGTTTGTTGATGTTCTTGAAATTTACATGGCCCAATCTTCTATGCCATTGATATGCCTCTTCAGATGTTGCTTTAGCCACCAAACATGTGGCTCTTCCATAGGAATGTAGACTCTTCATGTCTAAACTATACACATCATTTGTCCTTGGTACTCTAAGTACTACCAAGTCATCATCAACAGGATTAAAGTCAGAGGAAAGGATGAGACATTCTGTGTCAGTGAATAACACAGGATGCTTTTTATCACAAATTTGAGAGACTGACAACAAGTTGAACTTTAGCTCCTTCACATATCTGACATTCTCAAAATCGATTCTTCTAGCTTTAATTGTTCCTTTCCCAGTAATCCTTCCTCCATTGGGATCATTCCCAAATGTAACTTTTCCTCCACTAATATTTCTAAAATCAGACAGGATCTCTTTATCGCTTGTCATAATTCTAGAGCAACCACTATCCACAATAAGATGATCTTTAAGCTCCTCTTCTGGGTTGCCCTGCACACAAAGAAAAGAGTTAGAAACTTTTAGGAACCCAAGCTATTACTGACTTGTGTTCCCCTTGTGGAGTTACAAACTCAAATTCTTTGAGAATGTAATTCCCACTATCTTTCAAATGATGATCCAAAATTATCTTTTGATCTTTAGCATGTGGATTTTCAAAACTTTCTGGTTTTTCAACATAAATCTCTTTCACCAGATTTTTAGCATTTTCTTGTGTCACAAAAACATCTGATTCACTTTTTGTTGAACGTACTGTTTGTCCCTCAGCAGTACTTTCCCTTTTAACCCATTCAGTTTTAACAGGTGGTTCCTGTGATCTAGATCCCCTATATGAATTGTGATACCTTCTAGGTTGATAGTGAGATCTCCTAGAATTCCTATTCCAAGTAGTGTTATCGGTACCTTGTTTCTGAGCAGTACTTTGAAAAGTACTGTGAGATACTGAAGGTCTTCTCTGATGTGGGTATCTATGATCTGGTGGGAAGTTTTCGTGATTAACCCTATTTGAATTAGTCCAAACTGGTTTGTGCTCTCTAGGTTTCTGATTAGTAGACTTATTCCTTGGAAACTTGCTTAGATATTCTGAGTGTTTATCACAATCTTTGATTAAGTGAGTAGGACTATAACACACAAAACACGGTTTTTGACCCATATGACCAAAGTGATTTCTTCTATGTCTATGCCCAAAATTATTTTGCCTTCTTGTTGACTGATAAAATCTGTTTTGACCAAAATTATCCCAAAAAGGTTTAGCAGTACTGTTTTGAAAAGGTTTTGCAGAAGGTACTTCTTGTTGACCAGTACTTTGGTTTAAAGGTTCTGCTTGATTTTGAACAGTATTTTCAACAGTTTCTTTGGGTTTCTCAGACCTAGATTGAGCAACAAGCTTCTTCCTAAACTCTAGACTGTCTACTCCATAACGAGAAACATCAGGTCTAGAGGGTTGATGACTAATGGGATGAGGAACAGCATGATAACCATTGTCTTTCTTATATTCAGGAGGTGGTTCACTTATTGAGCCCTCATTACTAGATGTATCTACATAGTTAATGAGTTCATCATCACTAGTGGTTATGTCCTCAAAAACACCATCATCCTGATCACTAGGTTGGTTTTCATCTATGTTACTAAAGTCCATTCCAAATCCTAAGCCTGTTCTAATGTAAGCCCTTCTCTGTTTTTCAACATAAGCAACATGGGACAAGTGTTGGGAATTATACGTTTGAGTTGATAAAGACAAAAAGAATGAAACAAGAGGGACTTAATATGACAAGAAGGAAACCTACTAAAAGATTGAAGGGCTTGCTTGCAATGGAAGTTTTATTATTTAGTCCTTATCCTCTAGTATATAAAGAGGACATAGGTGTAGGTTTTTTTAATTAAGTCTTCCATAATGTAGTCGACTAAAGGGGTGTGTGTGTTTAGCCTAGACGTTAGGGGAGAACGTCTAGGGTATTAGTTTTAGATTAGTGTGTCCTAGGCGTATGGTTCATTGTAAACGCCTAGGTTATTAGTTTAGTTAGTAGACGTGTTCCTATAAACGTTTAAGATTAGTTAGTGTTAGTGATTGAAAAACCTTGTTCAATAACAAAGAATTGATTAGTTTATTCCGCTGTGCATGTTGTTAGTCTTTGTTATTGATCCCTAGCTGAGCTCATAAACGATCTTATCAATTGGTATCAGAGCGGGGAGCTCTTGATATAGGGATTCGCAAGGTTTTATGTGTCGAAGAATGATGAAAAAAGATGTAAAATTCGGATCTTAAATTTTCGTATTTTTATACAGCACTGTTTTGAAACGATCATAACTTTTTTGTTAACCATTGGATCGTAACGAAATTTTAGGTGGACGTTCTCTATATACTAATCTAACTTTCCACTGGAGGGATTTTCGATCTGAGCTTTTATGCAAAAGATATTAACTGTCGAAGTTGGTTGCTGAAGGTGTTTTTCATAATCAAATTTTTCAGCAGATTCGAAGAAGGTGTTATAATGAGCTCATATTGCTACTTTGCATTGCTTGATGATTGGTTATCGGGTTATTAATAATAATGAAGTAGTGACATTATTGATTCCATAATAGATCAGTGATTGGTTATAATCAAGCACAAGGGACGATGGTAATTTGTTCAAGTGATAATGCTATTCAATACTGGTCTTGTTTGAAGAATGGTTTTTAATTGGAAGATAGATGGGACCCATGAGTTTATATTTGTTGCTACTTCTTTATTCGTCTAAGTATTCACAAGATTCATATTTATGGATTTTACGTGGGTTGTTAGAAAGAGACAAAGACCTTGATAGATCTTAAGCACTCGGAGATCGTTAGTGTTGCCTATGTAATCACAAGCAAACTAATAGAAGATCTCTACAACTTGGTATTGTAGCGGAAAATAAATACAAGTTATAATAACTAAGAACACTTTTGATCCTCTATGGATCTTTTATTATAGAAACTCTATGTTTCGGATAGAATACAAGACTTGAGAAACTTGAGAAAAACTTATCTATTACATACTAACATGGTTTCTTATATAGGCAAGAAACCCTAGTGAGCGTTGACAAATTACGCTCCTAATACTAACATAGACCAAGCATGCTTCTAGACAAGCATGCAACTAATCATTTTGTTTTGTTAATCATCGTGTTTATTCTGAGTAAGCTCTACATAATACGGCGCCAACCTATACATACGGCGCTGACTTTTACTCTAAACTGAGCTTATCTCTCCTACGTGGTTCCCACTTTCAACAGCAACTCAATGTCTGCTTTAACACTTCTGCTGAAGTATAACTTCGGCAGAATCCTTTCTTCTTCGGAAGAATCTCTTTGACAGAAGCTTCGGCAGAATCAGTAGTTTATGCT
Organism: Chrysanthemum seticuspe; assembly: GCA_019973895.1. Taxonomy (NCBI): domain Eukaryota; kingdom Viridiplantae; phylum Streptophyta; class Magnoliopsida; order Asterales; family Asteraceae; genus Chrysanthemum; species Chrysanthemum seticuspe. The sequence goes on from BPTQ01000009.1 coordinate 326,226,334, forward strand.
TCGGCAGAATCAGTAGTTTTCCTTAATTCCCAACAATCCTCCCCTAAACTGGAATTTGACTGGGTTAAGTTCCAGTTTCCTTGATAGATCGATAATGTTGTTGAGGATTGTACCAGTTGACGAAAAATTTCCAGGCAAGAACCTTCCCATATCTTAAACACTTCAGAGCTATGGATGGCCAGAATCTTGAGGATCAGCAACAAAGATTCAGAAGAAGAACATCTCTATGATGAAGTAATCTATAAAGCACCAGATCTTTGCAGCAACATATGACATCATGTACATCAAAACGGATAAGTTCAATACTATTCTCATCACTTCCAGGTGTGTTAACTCCTGTGAGAGGTGAATCATTGAAATTAATGGATTTGATGTCTCTTTACCAATAGCCATTACTACTGGAGTAGCCACATGTTTGAGTTCGAAAACTATGGTACATTGATAACCATCTGATTTATTGGCAAACCAGCAACCATATAAACGGTTTGGCTTGTCTTTACCTGTAGCCGTTTGCTCAGGACTAGTCAATTCTTAGAATTGGTGAATTGAGCACCAAATATGGAGTCAGTTGCCTTTACCACATGCCATATACATGTGGGCTAGCCAATTCTTGGATTCCAAAAAGGAATAGACCATGGTGAATTGATGACCATACAACCCTCAGCAGTTAAGCATGGGTGGTTGCAAACCCTATGATTTTGAGCAAACCATTACAGCTATCAACAGATTTGATGTGTCTTTACCAAAGCTGTACCCTTTGGACTAGTCAACTCTTTGACATACACAAGGTACATCTGGTGAGTTAAAGACCATCAGAATTGAGAAAAAAAAATTCTGCATAAAAGTAGTTTTTTTTTTTTTTTTTTTTTTTTTTTTTTTTTTTTTTAACTAAGAAAAGGTTTAGAACACTGAAAAGGCTTAATAATCAGTTGAAAAGGAAAATTAAAGACCTAATTTTTATTAAATAAATGCTATCACTGTTTTTTTAAAATGATGTTTTTGTGAGTTTTCTTTTTATGAAGGTCTTTTACTTCTAAAAAAATTTGACAAAAACAGACAAAGAACATAAATAATGCAAACTAAAATGAACAAAACAGGGTAGTGCAGAGAGTACCAAGTGTCCTGATATGGATGAAGAAGAGGCCTATTGCAGTTGTTGAAGTTGAGTTTTGATCAATCCCACCAGTGCTAAAGCAGAGTGCCTTTCATTTCCCACTGGATCTGGAGGAATTTCCAATTTCTGGCTCAGCATCTTTTCCATAAGTCTTTTAGGCAGAGGGTACTTTCTTTCAGACAACATGCACACAGTGATTCCACCCTTAGTCTCAAGGACATGCACCCGAGGGAGAGGATAGAATCTCCAGGATATAAGCTTCCACCGATGTGAGTTTTCCCAAATGGAAGATGCTTTGCTGTTGGGAATGTGGGAGTTCAACAGAACTTGAAGATCTCCTGGTAAAAACATCCCAGAACCTTGAGGTTCTTTGTTGCAATAATGGGTCGAAACTTGAGTGAACAGAGAGATTAAGTCTGCCCGGTCAATCATGTGTAGAATTTCCTTTAGAAAGGTGAATTCCATTGTAGTGGAGTCCCTTCGATGAAGAACATTCATCTCATCATTCTTTAATTTCCACTCTATCACCCCATCTGAGTTTCCATCAGGAAAATCAGCAACAGACCCTTCTATAATGAAAGTAGAGTCATCAGCTTCAAGATCCAAAGGAGATATTTTAGCCATTCTCTTCTGCCTTCTCCCAGGCTGATAGATATCCCTAGAGGGAGCATTTTCATCTTCTGCATTGGTAGTAGGACTTGTATTGGTAGATGGAGACTCGGTTGAAGTGCGAGGTGCTTTCATCCTGTGGAATATCTTTATCGCCCTCTCTGTTTTAGTTTCTGTGAGATCAGCTTCCTTTACTTCAGAATCTTCCAGTGTGACAACAGGTGCCACTGAGGGAGAGGGAGCTGATGCTTCAGGTGCTTCAGGAGGAATGGAAGATGGTTCAGCAGATTGACCCTTGGCAGTAGAGGAGGCAACTTCAGAAGTTGCTTCAGTAGGAATGACTGGAGAGGATTCCTTGGTTGGAGCATCATCAGCCTTGAGTCTTTTGGCTTCTTGAACTGCTTCATTCTCTGAAATCCTTTTTAAGTTGGAAGAATGTGCTAAAGATGATAATCTTTCCTGCATGATTTGGTTATACTTGCGATACAGGACATGATCAGGAAAAGCCTTGACTTGTTTCATTGTTAGGCCAGAGTTGGACAATGAGTATTGGTTTTTCACCACCCTTCTTATTTCATCTTTAGTGGGAGGTTTGTTTTTGGCCTTCTGAGCTTGGATGGCCCTCTTTTGTGCAATTGCTTCTTGCCTCCTTTGTCTTCCCTGAGCCATCATTCGCTCTACATAATTGTCACTGAGGAAATCTTCACCTAATATACTTTGAGCTAGAGAAGGTCTTGAAATGACTTGCTGAGTTAGAATATCCCATTGTTCAGCAGGCATCTGAACCCTCAGTTCATCTAGTTCTTTTCTTCTCTCAGGAGTTAGAGATGAAAATTTCTCTGTTTCAAGTTGTTTAGCCAATGCTACACTTTCCTTTGACTTTTCAAACTCTGCCAATCTACTTGCTTGACCTAGTCTTTCCTCCTCAGTCACCAGGTTAGGACCAAGCTCATCTTCAGTGATGAAATTTTTCCCTTTATCATCAGGCTGCTTAGCACACTCTTCTTCAGTTAGATCAACTATAGGAATTTCTACTGGAGTACCTAGATCAACATGTTGATGTAGATTATCAACTGGAGTGGTCAAGACAACAACATCAGGAAGATCTGCTGAAGGTGAAGGGCCTGATGGTTCTTGAACAGATGAAGATTGACCAAGATCTGGAGATGCATCCTCCATTTGCATATCAGCAGATGCAGCCTTATCAACCCCAGGTTCCTCTGAAGCTTCAGAAGAAACCTTATGTGAAAAGGATCTCCTTCTTCTTTTGTAAAGGACACGTTCCTTCTTTCTTGAGGAAGTAGCAGCTACTGATGAAGGGTCATTGAGAGAAACTTCAGCCAACATGTCCAGAGATCCAAAGGGAGGAACTTCTTGTTCTTCATCAGAGGAAACCACAAGTTTCCTTTTGGAAGACCCTTTTAGTTTGTGCTCTAAGACCTTAACCTGATTCTGCAGTTCTTCAATTTTACCCCCAAGAGACAATTTGGTCTCTGCAAGTTCCTTTTTCAGATTATTAATCTCTGCAGCATACCTGTTGACAAGAGCATACACAGATAAGAGAGTAATGGGGCCCTCAGCTCCACCAGCAGATTGCTCTGTGGTAAGGGGAGCCTCATTGGACCTTTCAGAAGTATCCTGGTCATGCTCAATGTGGGGAAGATCTTCATCGAGAGGATCCCTCACAGGACTTGGTGTGGGTGGTCTATGCAAATCTGACTCATCATGAGTAGCAAGTGTGGGTGAAGGGATGGGACATGGTGGTTGGTCTGGAGCAACATGAGTTGCTTCAACAGTTGAAGATGGGCCCTCAATCATGTTAACCAATGGATTACCATCAGTAGCCACAGGTGAGGTAGGAGGATTATGAGTCACATTCTCCTCATCAGCAGCCTCATTACCTTGAGGCAACATGGCTGCTAGCAAGGGATGATGTTCCCCTTGAAAGTTGGTTCTCATAGTAGCAAACAGTTTAGCAGTTAAAGCACGTATAGGATAAAAAGCTTGGGCTTGGGTAGAGGTGTCTAATATAATTTGTAAAAACCTTGGGTACATTAAAAATTTTCCCTTTGTCTTTTGAATATTTTCAACCATGTTTTCGAAAATATACTTAGAAAAATTGAAAGTTACCCCTTGAGAAAGACACACAATACCATATCCCAGTCTGGTAGAGAACTGGTCCCATCCTCCAGTCTTGTTGCTCATGCATTGGAGCAGTGTGTGAACCAGGAACCTCCACTTCGGGCAAAGTTCCTTCTTTAGCCACATATTAGTTCTAGTACCACGATAGCCAATAGCCCTTAGCCCATTCAGCACATCTTCCTGATTAGAGTAAAATACTCCATCAGCATCTTCCAAGTGAAGCTTCCTCCTAATCAGGTCCTCTGTAACATTGTACTCTTTTTCATCAATCACAGCCCTAATCTCTGTCTCGTTCCTCTTCTCAGCAGTTTCCCAGAATTGAGTGATCAGAGACTCATATATCTCATTTGGAGAATGAGTTAGAGCATAACGAATTTTGGACCTTTTCAGAAATTCCACCATTGGTTCGTACAATTCATAACCTTTGCCATTACCCAGAAATGCAACTTTGTTGTGATCATGTTTAAATTCAAGAGCCATGAGGAATATGAGTGTTTAGGGTTATGATTTTGAAATGGTGAGTGTTTGTGGAAGTAGAATAGGAGGGAATTCGTTTGTTCTGAAGCGAGTGATGGTGGGTGGAGTGTTTTTGCCCAAATTATAGTCAAAGAAAAATGGACCGTTTGGTTGACTTTTGCTGACGTGTATTGCATCTTTGACCCAACTCAAAATAACACTTCGGCATAAACACATGATCAATCTGCTGAAGTTATAGTTTCAGCAGAATGCATCAAAGATAAGAATATCTTCGGTAAGTTTCTAGAATTACTGTGCCACCCACTTGCATTAAACTCATTGAACCTTGAATCCGTCTATAAAATGATCCCAATCTAACTCATCTTTTCACCAAGATCCCCAAATATTTACCACAAACCCTAGAAGTGAAATAACCTGAATTAACCCAATTGCACCATGAATACCAAACCTGAGATCATAGATCTCACTTCCTCATCTTCCTCATCCTCTTCATCATCATCAAGTGGTGAATCAAACCCATGGTTCCATTACTTTCCTCAACCCTATCCAAGACCAAATAAATCGCCCTTTCTTTCTTCTTCAGAAGATGACAGTGTAGTGAATCCAAGTGAATCTGCTGATGATTCTGATGACTCCTATAAGGAGGGAACTTCTTACTCCCAACCTCCAGCACCTCGGTCTCAACAAAGACCTCGTGCCAGGAATCCACCACTCCCCAAAGATAGAGAGGTGGTTCTTGGTCTCACTGCGCCATCTTTTGGTGCATGAACACACATCGTATAGTAGAAGGGCTTAAGGAGGGTGGATCGATTGCATTTTGGTTGAAATGAATAGATGAAGCACAAAGGACACGATAGTTCTCTTCGTCATCCTGCGTGGTCATCGTCATCATCAATCGTTTGCATCAATCCATCCTTCCATTTTGGTCCTTAGCATCTTCTTCGTGCTGGTCATGCATATCCAACCAGCCAGTTAAGTGGAATGGGTGGTTACGCAAGACCTACGAAAGCAAAGCCAGCATTTAACGCATATCCAGCATTCCATTAGATTTCGGAATGAAAGATATACACTAGATTAGGCTTAGCTTAAGTGTACAGCTCGTATCTTGAGGATGCAAAATAGAAGGTTGACTTTATGTAAGCTGTAAGCTGTTTCTTGAATGAATGAATGAACAATTTGTCTTCAATTTCTTTTCTTTCAGTATTATCTTCAGTAGAATCAAATTGTATGCTTCAGAATTTGTTATCAGAAGAAACAAGCAACACTCTTTCAGCTATCTGACCATGTACTAATGAGCCACTCTTGATGAATTTGATCTTGATCATGGGATGTATATACTGCAATCCAGATAAGGAACAGACAAAATGCAGTACAGACAACTGCAAAACAGACACTAAAACATACACAACAACAAAAACAAACTAGAGAAATATTAGAAGTTAGAGTTAGAAAACAAACTAATATACAAAAACTAATATACAAAAATCTGCAGAGTTTGCACAAATCCTCCCCTGAGGCATATGCCTCCCCTGAGGCCTATGCCTCCCCTTAAACTATGCAGTCAAGGGTTTAGCATTCCAATATTGACCACGAGGTGTTGAAACCTTGGTCCATCAAACGCTTTTGTTAATAAGTCTGCCACATTATCATCAGTATGGATTTTAGCCACTTTTATCAAATGTTTTTCATAAGCATCTCTTATAAAGTGGTGCCTGATTTCAATGTGTTTCGTTCGACTGTGAAAAACTAGATTTTTGACTATGCAGATGGTACTTTGATTATCTATATGAATTGTAGTGTTCATAAAGTTGTACCCATAGTCCAGCAATTGGTTTTGAATCTAGAGGACTTGTCCACAGCAATTTGCAGCAGCAACGTATTCTGCTTCAGTAGTTGAGGTGGCCACAATGGTTTGTTTCTTGCATTGCCAAGAAATCAACCTTTTGCCTAGAAATTGACAGCCTCCAGTTGTGGATCTTCTATCCAGATTTGCACCAGCATAATCACTGTCACTATATGCCTCCAACTTGAAAGGGGATTCTTTTGGGTACCAAAGGCCTAAGAGTGGTTGGCCTTTGAGGTACTTAAAGATCTTCTTGACAGCATTGAGATGGGAAGCAAGTGGAGTGACTTGATGTCGAGAACAAACACTCACAGCAAATGTAATATCAGGTCTTGAAGCTGTCAGATACATCAATGAACCAATCATGGACCTGTACAGATGAACATTCACAGGTAGATCTGGTTCATTATTTGCTTTAGCCTTTGGAGCTTCATAAGGTGTTGTGGCAGTCCTAACACCTTCCATACCAAACTTCTTCAAAATGTCCCTCACATATTTATCTTGACTGATAAAGATGCCATCTTGTTTCTGCTGAACCTGGAGACCCAAAAAGAAAGTAAGCTCTCCCATAGCACTCATTTGAAATTCACCCTTCATTAGTTCCTCAAATTCTCTGCACCAAGCTTCGTTTGTGGAACCAAATATAATGTCGTCCACATACACTTGCACCAGAATGATGTCGGAGTAATTCTTCTTGAGGAACAGAGTTTTGTCAATAGCCCCTCGCCTATAGCCATGCTTCAGCAGGAATGATGAAAGCCGAGCATACCAAGCCCTTGGAGCCTGATGTAAGCCATAGAGAGCTTTAACAACTTTGTAAACATGATTTGGGTGATCTGGGTCTTCAAAGCCCTTGGGTTGAGTGACATAGACCTCTACTTCAATCTCACCATACAGAAAAGCACCTTTGACATCCATTTGATACACCATGAAGCCCATATAAGAAGCATAAGCCAAGAAAATGCGAATTGCTTCAACTCTGGCAACAGGGGCAAACACTTCATCATAATCAATCCCTTCCTCTTGTCTGAAGCCTTGTGCTACTAATCTTGCTTTGTTTTTTATCACAACACCCCTAGCATCTCTCTTATTCTTCAAAACCCATTTTGTCCCAATGGCATATTTGCCATCAGGTAGTGTTACCAAGATCCAAACCTGCTGATTGTGAAATTTGTTGGATCGATATACTTTAATCAAACTAACTTAACTAGCTTGTTAAGGTTTAATAACCTCGGATAAATCCTAAGTTATTAACAAAGAAACACTGAGCAATCTTTATTAAGTATGCGGAATTTACTTAACAAAGCTAAAAAGAAACTTTATTAATAAAACTCTAAATCTGCTTATTATGCAGATACTCTAATACAACTCTAAGACGATTTCTGTTTCAGTTTCATGACGTCTATTTCAGTTTCATGACGATCTAATCTTCTTGACAATATAAGCAAATACCTTTCATAACATAAGGTACAAATCTAATGAACAGCATGTTCCAATAGTTAACATTTGGCTGATCCTATAGGAACTCGGATATTTTCCTGAGGATCTAACCGTAATCTCCATGCTAAAGTCTTTTTCTCAAAATCTCAAATACTTAATTCTCAAATCTCTTTTCAAGCTTATAGAATCTCAACATAATCTCATAGACGTATTATTCGTCTAAATCTCAAAATAATTATTTCAAAGAAAAATCGAAACAATTCATTTAAGGCGTATGAATTATTTCTAACGAGTCACAAAGAAACAATTATTGAATCCTAAATAGGCTCCAATAATTTGGAATTGTTCGATCAATTCAATCAAACTAATTTCATATAGCTAGGTTGTTTAAAGTGTTAGTCGTCCAAACCTAGAACCATTGTGATGGACTACCGTTTATACGGTAACCCTGTTTTACCCAAAACTTCTTATTCTCTCTACGATCCCCACAACACTATTTTTTGTTTCGTTCTAATCATCGTGTTCCGAAGTCTGTTCTCCTTCCCTAACTAATACTACTTCACAAACGGGGACAACGGTCTCAACTTCGTTAAGCGTAAAAGAACCGAATACGAAGAATATACCCGAAGTACCACATAGTTTAC
>BPTQ01000009.1:326237716-326289117 GCA_019973895.1 Chrysanthemum seticuspe
GCTGCATGGTTAGAAGAAGATGTACGGTAGGGAGTCCTGACATCTGGTTCAAGAGTTCTGAGTCTGTTGTACAGCTCATCAAAAGTGAGCATGTCCAACCCTCCTTTAGCCTTGAGTGCTATACTAACATGCAACCATGATGGCGGCAAGGACCGCAAGAACTTTGAGTTGCAATCTTCATTATCCGGTTTAGCATTCAGCTGATTCAGCTGACTCAAGATCCTATGGAACCTGTCGTATCCCTTGTGGATACCTTCTTCTTCTGATATGTTGAAGTCCTGAAACTGTTGTCTTAGCATGGACTTCCTCATTCTCTTTGATTCTTCATTTCCACCGAACCTTGCTTTGAGAGCCATCCATATGTCTTTAGCATCATCCATATGGTGAAAATCACATAGATGATCTTCAGGTATGGCTTGAAGCAGAATAGTTTTTACTTTATGCTCTCTCTGCATGGCCAGCACTTCTTCAGCAGTCTTTGGTGGAGCCATGATAAACTTCCCATCCCTGTCAGGAATCATTTTCTTTAGACTGTTTCCTTTCTTTACTACCTCCCACAGATTCCAATCAATATTGGAAATCCAGTTTTCCATCTTCATAGTCCAAAGTTCATACTCTTCCCTCTTTAAATAAGGGAATTTACCATTGCTGTTTGTGAGACTGAGCTGTTGCATGGAAGTGGTGTTGGTGTTGTTTGTGTTGGTGACTTCATTTTCATTATCGGATCCAGGCATGGTGAATGAATGTTTGATTGTATGGGGGTGAGAATGGTTCTTAGTATCGTAGAGACTTTCCCGAGGCTCTGATACCACTTGATAAAATCACACACAAAGACCTTGATAGATCTTAAGCACTCGGAGATCGTTAGTGTTGCCTATGTAATCACAAGCAAACTAATAGAAGATCTCTACAACTTGATATTGTAGCGGAAAATAAATACAAGTTATAATAACTAAGAACACTTTTGATCCTCTATGGATCTTTGATTATAGAAACTCTATGTTTCGGATAGAATACAAGACTTGAGAAACTTGAGAAAAACTTATCTATTACTAACTAACATCGTTTCTTATATAGGCAAGAAACCCTAAAGGAGCGTTGACAATTTACGCTTCTACTACTAACATAGACCAAGCATGCTTCTAGACAAGCATGCAACTAATCATTTTGTTTTGTTAATCATCGTTTTTATTCTGAGTAAGCTCTACATAATACGGCGCCAACCTATACATACGGCGCTGACTTTTACTCTAAACTGAGCTTATCTCTCCTACGTGGTTCCCACTTTCAGCAGCAACACAATGTCTGTGTTATCCCTTCTGCTGAAGTATAACTTCAGCAGAATCCTTTCTTCTTCGGCAGAATCACTTCGGCAGAATCTTCGGCAGAATCAGTAGATTACCTTAATTCCCAACAGGTCAAAACGCTAAGGTCAAGTCGCATAGGTCAAACCGCATGCATCAAATCGCATAGGTCAAAGCTTTGGTCAAATCGCATAGATATACATAACACCGACAAATCGCTTACAAGAATTCTATTCATGACAAGTCGCTTTCAAGCATAATCCCAATTGACAAACCGCATTTAAGCACAACCCTCAAACCGCTTTCAAGCACACAACGTGTGATACTAAATCTACTAGCAGATTTTAGTCCAAACACTCCTCAGGCACACATAATCTTCAACACGAATCATAAATGTTGATGCAAAAGTTGGAAGTTCCTTGTTTGGAGCTCCGGTTCCTACACCAATTGAGGATTGTTGCTTGGGACCTGCGCACTAAAAGACAAAAGACACCGTTAGGCTTATCGTGGGATTGTTTCCCACGATTATCCTCCGGCGTGAGAGTAAGTAATCGGTTTAGGGTTTAAGGAGAGTTAGGGTTTGTAGATCGTACCTTAAACGAGGGATGTGATTCCCTTTATATACGCACGAAATCCTTGTTGGTTCCGTGTTCCTCAACCTTCGGCGTATCCCGCCTAAGTCGGTTGAGGAATGATTATCTCCTTGATTAGGAGATATCCAATATCTATTCCGTAAATAGATTCGTATTTGGGCCTTCGTGGGCCTTAACGCTTGTCAGCGTAGCCCATCTCGTGCTGGGCCTTATCAGTATTGGGCTTTGGGGCGGGTTCGTGACCCGGGTACAGACTATACGTCATCATGTCCCCCCAGTCTAGTATGCGTAGTGACTAACTGCGGATGCTAGACTAATAATCCGGAGCCAGTAAAAAAAACTTGGAAGCGTATGCAAGAAGCCATAAACATATACCCTCCGGTACGTTGTACCTAGACATCAAACTGGACAGTAAACGCCTCGTTATTCGGGGGAAAGTTACTGTCCCGTGTCCCATCAAACCAATCTCAACCACACAAGTGAAGTTAGTGGGATCCACGTGTCACGGATCTTGTGGAGGAGACATAGGATATAAACCACCGTTTCATTTTCACAATCGCACTTACCGTAAAAAAAAATCCGCCATTGTTAAAACATATCTGCAGCTGCAATCCAGAAACGAAACCACTATAAGGTAACCGCGCGTACGTCTTTGTAAATCAAAACACCATGGTCAAACAACTGCATGATTTCACCTCTGATCTGTCCACGAGTGATCTATTAGAGTTCACCTCAGATTATTTTATCCCACTGGACGTGCATCCGGTTGTTCCGGGTGCGCGGGCCTCCATTGCCGATTTCCCCGAAGGGAAAATAGGGGTGTATACACGTTTCTTTGAGTTTGCTAACCAACGTGTACCTATATCCCGATATTTGCGCGATGTGCTAAACTATTACGAGCTGCACCTATCCCAATTACACTGTATTGGTGCAGCCAAAATTACCAATTTTGAGGTGAACTGCCGTTTGCTGGCGGTGAACCCCACAATCAACCTCTTCCGCGCATTCTATCATACAACATGGGCGCATGGGTGGGTTTCCTTTGCGAAGCGTGCTGGCAGACTTCAGTGCTATACTGAGAAGCTAGATGCGCTGAGGAATTTGAGAGACTTCTTCTTTTGGGTAGACGACACATGCTTCCCGTGGCGTTATAATTTTTACACCCGGGGTACGCTGCCAAGAGACGAGTGCCCGCTGCCTGGATCATATGTCTCCGAGGATGCGGAACTGATAAATGCAAACCGCATCCCTATCAGTTCTTATCCTGAGGAGTTTTTAGTGCATATGGGCATTAGCCGTAACTACTTTGGTCCCGAATATGAGATCCTGATCTTTCTAGGCGCCAATGGCCAGGGTGGGTACTCGCTCTTCCGCACCCCCTTTTTGAAGTTAATGTAAGGATTTTGTCTTCCTTCGTCCCCACATTATATAACCGATGTCGTTTTGTGTTTTCTTGTGTGCAGAGATGGACCTGTTTACTGTTGTGCAGTTGGCGAAGCCCGTTGAGGTAAGGACAGGAGTACGTCCTCTGAAAGAAGGGGAAGAACCTATACTGGCGGCCACTGCTGGGCATGTCCTGGAGATGAATATGGGGGAAACAGGTACGAGTTCCTCTGTTGCAGTGGAAGCGACACCATTGCAAAGTATTCCCAGCCCCAAAGTGCCTCCTGCTACAGCGCAGCCACCCTCTGTAGCTGCGGCGCCCCCTATAGACGAAGAAGAAGAGGAGTCCGAGGTTGGGTTAAAACGGAAGCGATCCATCGGAAAGGATGGCGCAGGCCCATCAAGGAAAAAACGCCCAGTGAGCCTTGCTGTGGAAGAATCGTCCACTGATGAAGCGTCTTCGCACCCCTCAGCTACTGTCGCTGAACCGCAGTAAGTGATGCCTTCAATATATATGGGTTTTTTTTTATGATGCGCCTATTGTGTTATATAGGAGCCTAACAAGTCGCTGTTAAACGTACACAGGATGGAACAGTTTACCGAGTCACCCCCCAAGACTAGTCCTGTACGCTCTGCGCATACTGAGCCGCACAGTCAGAACGATGAAGACCTGTCTGATGTGGATGTTCCCATGGAGCAACTGGTCGAAGAGTTGGTGCAAGTCTCTGCTCATCAGGCTTCGCTCATTGTGAAGCTGAAAGACCAAGTATCTGGTAGGAGTAGTCAAGAATCGCAAAAGGAGCATACAGTAGCAATGCTGGAGGCGCAACTGGCGAGTACCCGGGTACAGTTGGAATGCGCCCATGCTGAAATAAAAGATCTGAACGCGTACGCTCAGAGACAAGCTGAAGGAAAAATGGCGCTGATGTGCCAATTAAACCAAGAGCGTGCGGATGTGGCAGGGTATAAGTCCGCGTGCCACTGGGTACTTAAATATCTAGAGAAGGGCAAGGATGCGATGACATCGCAACTTGAAGAGTTTGGTGCCACGGTTAAAAGTGCCCTTGAAGCGCAGGAGATGAAGCTGCGTAATCTGAGTATAGAATACGACGAGGAGTTGTATCCCCAACTCTTGTCTACTATTGCAGAGCGTCGATGGCTCATAAGCCATGGCCTGCGCCTTGCTGCGCTTACGACGCTGGAATCCAAGGAAGTGGTAGACGCATTCGGGGGAGTTGTTCAATGCGCCCTGGAGCGTGGTAAGGCCGAAGCTATGGAAAAACTGCATGAGGGAGGTCTTCTAAGTACGCCTCTGGGGGAGGTGCCTGGGTATAATGCGCAGGCATATACTGAATTGGTGTCTGCCATGGAGCGATTGAAGTCTCTAGAGTTTCCAATGATTTCTGAATTGGAACGAGACCAAGATTATCCGATTGGGGTAATAATGGAGGGGTTGACTTTGGCAAAGCACCGTTCTGAGGATGCCGAGACACAACCCGATTACTTTTTGAAGCCCAATGAATCTCAGTTGCAGGTACCTGTATTTGTTCGCCCGCGTGACATTCTGAACCCATTTGTGCTGGAAAAAGAAGTCCCGTTGACGCAGGTCCTGGAAGCTCATGCCACAAGGCTCGCGAAGAAGAAGGGTGTCAGGGGTAAAGCCATATTGTGTGGCGTTGGTGCAGCGCATCTCCCTTGTTCTGACGGGGTGCCTGTAAACGTCGCCACCGTATCTCGCCAAGATTCTGATTTGCTAAAGATGTTGGATGAGATTAAGGAGTCAAAAAACCGCGTAGGTGGCTCTCCCCTTGAGCGTTGTAATAGCTGGTAGGTTATGTATGTGTAACGTAACAAACTTTTGTAATGACTCATGGTTATCTAATGGAAATATCTCTTGTCGAGTTTGTGTGAATGTTGTCGCAATTCGTACTGTCTTTGCATGAAAGAATTATGTTTGTGTAACCTGTATAGGCAAGTTTGAACAATATAAGAAATCCATAATCAAATATGAAGATCCTAGAAATGTCAAGTATCATAATCGTGTATGTTAATGATATGCAGCGTACTGTAAATACCAAATTGAGGAATCAAGTGTCTTGGTTCCAAAGTTGTTAAACGTGCACATGTGCATTGCTGCGCATCCGTCGTGGGGTGCGCACAAAGCTTATTCCAACGTCTTGAGAACAAGGTGTTTAACAAGGATACATGATCCAGCATTGATGGGTTTGCAACCCTCTTACTCAACAAGTTGTTTATTAGGTTAACTTATCCTTTTGACCATCGTGGGTTTATATATTGCATGCACGCCATGTAGGCAAAAATAAAAGGGCTTGTTAAAACATACAGTATATGGAAGTAACAAATTAAAATGTGTCACGGAGTTAGCTAGAAACCGTAACGTTTTATTAATACTTGCAAGTGTTTGTGAGAAGATAAAAACATGATACTAAGGAAAATAAAAAAAAATACATAGTTATCTATTGAGTACTTTAGTAAAATGCCTGAGCGTCTGTGCGCTTGGCCGTAGCCATTCCTATAGGTAGCATCTTTTGAGATTGCAGATGTTCCATGTGCGTGGCAGTTCACGACCATCCAAGCCCCGTAGCTTGTACGCGCCTGTTCCTAGTGCTTCAGTAACCTCATAGGGTCCTTCCCACTTCGGTCCAAGCTTACCTGTGTCTTCTGCGTGGCTTGCATCATTAGCGCGGTAGACGAAGTCACCTGGTCTGAATGAGACACCTCTTACCTTAGCGTCATAGTATCCCTTCATTCTTGACTTCGATTTTTCTTCACGTATAGCTGCGCGTTCACGCCTTTCTTCTAGCAGATCTGGGTCAAGACGTCGTTCTTCGTCATTAGTTGCCACATTTATCTCAGCAGTGCGGATAGTTGGCATACCGATTTCTGCTGGTATGACGGCTTCGGTCCCGTAGACTAGAGAGAAGGGGGGGTCTCCTGTACTGGTTTTGATCGAGGTGCGATGCGCCCACAAAACATGTGATAGTTCTTCCACCCATCTCCCTTTGTGCTTGTCCAGGCGTGTTTTAATTCCTTCACCTAAGCTTCTATTCGCCCGTTCCACTAGGCCATTGGTTTGTGGGTGTTTAACTGACGCAAAGTGCTGTGTGATGCGTAGCTTCTCACACCAGTCCCTGAAGGGGTTGTCACAGAATTGTTTTCCATTGTCTGAGATGATTTCCCCAGGAAGACCAAAACGGCATACGATGTTATCCCATACGAAGCGCTTCACCTGGTTGCCAGTGATTGTTACCACCGTATTTGCTTCAATCCACTTGGTGAAGTAGTCTATAGCGACTATGAGGAATTTTAATCCTCCCGCTGCGAGGGGAAAAGGGCCTGCGATGTCAATACCCCATTTGTAGAATGGCCATGGTGATGTTATTGGCGTTAGCTCGTGCTGTGGTTGCCGTGGGACGGGCCTATGCACTTGGCAATCGTTACACTTCCGTATTAAGTCCCGCGCATCTCGGTGCATGGTAGGCCAGTAGTATCCTGATCTCATGGCGCGTGCTACGACGGATCGTGGTCCCGAATGCATACTGCATGAACCTTCATGGATTTCTCGCAGCACATAATTTGCCTGTAATGGGCCCACGCAGCGGAGCCATGGTTGCAGGAAGGAGCGTCGGTACAAGATGTTGTCTCGGATTTCAAATCGCTGCGCTGTGCGCCGTATCCTGCGAGCTTCCTTCTGCTCCTGGGGTAGCATTCCCTTGTTCAGGAAGTCCATTATCGGTGTCATCCATGTAGGACTGTCCTCCTCTATGATTGTGGAGACTTCCATCTCTGAGATAGACTTGCTTTTCAATGTTTCTACCAGAACTTGCTTTGATAGGTGTGCAAATCTTGTCGAGGCAATCTTGCTCAGTGCATCCGCCTTGCGGTTTTCCCCTCTAGGAACCTGTTTGATGGTGAACCTGTCAAAACCTTTGATCAGCGTCTTGGTCTTGGCAAGATACTGGATCATGTTATCCTCCTTAGCCACGTATTCGCCCAACACGTGGTTGGCTACTAGCCGGGAATCCACGTTTGCT
Source organism: Chrysanthemum seticuspe (assembly GCA_019973895.1). NCBI lineage: Eukaryota > Viridiplantae > Streptophyta > Magnoliopsida > Asterales > Asteraceae > Chrysanthemum > Chrysanthemum seticuspe. The sequence goes on from BPTQ01000009.1 coordinate 326,245,052, forward strand.
TCTAGGTTATGTACACCCATTCGAGCTGCAATTCGTAGTCCAGCAAGTAGAGCTTCATACTCTGCCTCGTTGTTTGTCGCTGTAAATTCAAAGCGCAGTGCATAGGTGAATTCCATACCCTCTGGATTTGTAAGGATAAGGCCTGCTCCTGAACCATCAATGCAAGAGGATCCATCTGTAAACAAGATCCATGGATCATGTTGTTCCGTCTTATTTGGTATAGGTACCTCATCGGTGTCTGGCTTTTCAATTATGAAATCTGCCAGAATCTGTCCTTTAATTTCCGTGCGTGGTCTGTAGGAGATATTGTGTTCGCCCAGCATTACACTCCACTTCTGGAGTCGGCCTGATGCATCAGGTTTAGAGATGATCTGCTTGATTGGTTGATCGGTGATGACTGCAATCGGGTGCGCCTGGAAATACCTGCGTAGCCGTTTAGCAGCAAACACCAATGCAAGAACCAATGTTTCCATGGCAGTGTAGTTCACCTCCGTCTTCTTTAGCGCTTTGCTTACAAAGTAGATAGGGGTTTGCATTGAACCCCTGTCTGTTAGTAGTACTGCGCTGATTGCTCCATCAGTTGCGGACAAATACATGATCAGTTCTTCCCCTGGTCGGGGTGCGACGAGCGTTGGGAGTGTTGCCAGATGCTGTTTAAGCTGCATGAAGGCTTCCTCTGCCTCCGTATTCCACTTAAAATTGCCCTTCTTTATGCACTTCTTGAGTGTCTTGAAAAGTGGTAACGATTTTTCTGCTGATTTGGATAGGAACCTGTTCAGGCCGGCCAACTTTCCGTTAAGAGATTGGACTTCCTTCAACATGCGTGGTGAAGGAAGTTCGATGACCGCTTTTGTCTTTTCTGGACATGGTTTTATGCCGTCAGGTTCAATCAGGTATCCAAGGAACATGCCTTCAGTAGCGCCGAATGTGCACTTTTTGGGATTCAGCTTCATGTTTATCTCTCGTAGAGTTTTAAACGTCTCCTCAATGTCGCGTATTAGCTCATCTTCAGTATGGCTCTTGATGACTAGATCATCGACATAGACTTCTAGGTTGCGGCCCACCTGTTTTTCGAAAACGTTATCCACTAACCGCTGATAGGTGGCACCCGCGTTTTTCAAGTCGAAGGGCATTTTTGTGTAACAGTAAACACCTTGGCCTGTGTGGAAGGCCGTCTTTTCTTCATCCTCTTTAGCCATCTGAATTTGATGGTACTCTTTGTACGTATCTAGGAAACACTTCAATGGATACCCGCACAGAGACTCTATTTTCCAGTCTATCTCTGGTAATGGGTAGCAGTCCTGTGGGTACGCTTTGTTAAGATCCGTAAAGTCAACACACATTCGCCAGCTACCGTCGCTCTTTTTGACCATTACTGGATTAGAAAGCCAGTCGTGGTAGTAGACTTCGCGCATAATTCCCGCATCGACCAACTTGTGTACTTCTGCCAGGATCGCTTGCGCGCGCTCTGGGGCTTGGCCGCGTTTCTTCTGGCGGATAGGCGAGTACCCTTGTCGGATTCGCAGGTTGTGTTATGTGATTGAGCGCGGTACCCCAGTCATGTGTTTTGGCTCCCATGCAAAAATGTCTAAGTTCTTTTGCAGGAGCGCACACACAGCTGATTTGCCGTTGTCTGATAGTGACCCTCCGATGGCTATTTCCTGTTCTGGGTATTCTGGGTGGATTGCTACTTTCAGATGTGGAATTCTGGTAGTCCGTTGTGCTGGGGTTGGTGCGGTCTCGCATGCAATCGTGTTGCATTCTCTATGTGGTATAGTGGCATTGTAAAGAGTAACAATACCACCTTCTACTGGGAACTTAAGCATCCCATGCGCTGTTGACGGCACTGCTCGCATAGCTGAAATTCCTGGTCTCCCAATAATGCCATTGTATGGCGAGGGAGATTTAATCACCATAAATTCCATCCATGCCGTTGTGGAGTGTTCTTCATTTCCAATGCTGACAGGTAATCTTATTTGTCCAATAGGCCATATTTTCTCACCTGTAAAACCAGTCAACGCTGTTCTGACTGGGGTTAACAGGTTGCGTATTTCGGGACGCAGTCGTTTAAAACAGTGCTCATACATGATGTCAGCAGAAGCTCCACCATCAATATACATGCGGTGGATGTCATGACCCCCCGCGCTTATCTCTATAGTAAGTGGTTCCACCACGGCGTTGTTCGCGGTTAAGGTGGGGAACGAGATTTCCTTTCCCTGTGAAAAATCCTGGCTTAGCTTCTGCTTTGTGACCCGCTGCCATGATTGTATCATGTAAATGGTGTCGGGCTTGTCTTTAGGCATTTCTTTCTTATTGCCACTCTTTTGCTTGTCCTTCCCTTCCTTGATATTCTTGACCAGATGGTCCAATCTACCCTCTTTGACCATCTTGTCAATGAGTTGGCGCAGTTGGACACATTCGTTAGTAGTGTGGCCCTTCTGCGCGTGGTAATCACATTATCCACTGCCGACACGCCTATCCTCTGGAGTGCGCATTTGTGGTGGTCTCGGGAAGTTAGCGCCCTCTGTTGCGAGTATTTCCTTTGGCAATTTGGTAAGCGGGGTATATTTGTCATTGTCGCGTCCATTCCCCTGGTTGCGATAGTTCCTGTTACGGTTACTATTCCGATCTGTGGATTGTCTCCCAGGTTGTTCCTGTGACCGGTAGTTGGAGTAGCTTCTCTTGCTATCCGCTGCGGCAGCTTCTCCTTGTACGAAGGACCGTGTACGCTTCATAACCTCATCGAAGGATTGGGGAATCCTGTCATTCAATCTTTTAATAAGTTCCGGGTTGCTGATTCCATTCATGAACCCTGAGATTTTGAGTACTTCGGGACATGCTTTGACTTGCATGCACTCATCCTTGAAGCGTTCCATGAAAGCGCTTGTGGATTCCCCTTGGCGCTGTTTGACTCTAGCGAGTTCAATGGGATTTTTAGCGCACTTTTTTCGTTGAGTAAAGTTTAGGCGGAATGCCTTCCTCAACTCTTCGAAGCCATTGATGCTTCTGCGTGGAAGCTTGTTGAACCAGTTCCGCGCATTTCCCACCAGTGTGGAATTGAACATGTGGCACCATACAGGTTGTGGCCAGTTTTCAATGGTTGCGGCTGATTCAAAAATTTTTTGGTGATCATCAGGGTCACCTGCTCCATCATAGGTTTTAACATTAGTCGGCATGCGCCTCTTTTTGTTCTCCGAAAAATCACTGATACGTCTAGTGAACGCATCTACCTTCTGACGGCGCCATGGGAGAGACATATCCTCCTCTTCTTGGTCACGGTTTTTTCTTCTGGATTTCCAATGTCCAGTCTCACTGTCCTCGTTGTCCGAGGAATTACTAGAAGATAGTTCCTCTCCCCTTCGGCGTTTACGCCGGTTGTCCTCAGAATTTGTGCTTGGGGGGCTTTCACTTGGGGAATATCGCTCCCCCAGTCTATCCTGTACTCTGCGGCCACCAAGTCTAGTGTGGACACTGGTGCGCTTCCCATCTTCCTCACTTTCAGTCATAGGCTGTGAGTCAGATGTATCATCTTCCTCGACTCTCTTTCCGATTCTGTTGAACACTGGGGGTCGGCGATTACCCCTCCCGCGTTTCTCCTTCTGACGACGCGGTGGAGATGTCCCAAACTCTGGGCCAAAGTCTAGCCGAGCATGGAGGCTCCGACTTGGTCTTTTCTTTGCTTCCTCTTGCATGAGGATAGCTAGGGCTTCGTAATTTTGAGAGACAAAACTACTTGGCTCTAATTCCGGAACGACTCCTTCTAGAACAGGGGTATCCGTTTCTATCAACACGCCCTTGTTCCTGTCGGGTGCGTCGGGTGCTTTTGTGAAGTTAGCTTCTAGCACCGATTGGAGTGGAGTAAAAGGAGTGCGCAGCGGGTCTCTGGCACTTGTGGTGGTAGTTGTTGTCTGGGTTGTCCCCGAGAGTGGTTCCACCAGAGGGAAGGCCGAATCCTGGCCTGATCCCTGATTCTTAGCAGTGCTGGTTGTCCCAGAGATCTGCTTGGGGGTTGCCCCGCTGTGCACCTTCTTTCCAGTAATATCTGATTGCGATCGCTTTGTCATCCTAGTTCTTGGTTCTTAGTGAATGGTCCCACGGATGGCGCCACTTGTTGATGCAAAAGTTGGACGTTCCTTGTTTGGAGCTCCGGTTCCTACACCAATTGAGGATTGTTGCTTGGGACCTGCGCACTAAAAGACAAAAGACACCGTTAGGCTTATCGTGGGATTGTTTCCCACGATTATCCTCCGGCGTGAGAGTAAGTAATCGGTTTAGGGTTTAAGGAGAGTTAGGGTTTGTAGATCGTACCTTAAACGAGGGATGTGATTCCCTCTATATACGCACGGAATCCTTGTTGGTTCCGTGTTCCTCAACCTTCGGCGTATCCCGCCTAAGCCGGTTGAGGAATGATTATCTCCTTGATTAGGAGATATCCAATATCTATTCCGTAAATAGATTCGTATTTGGGCCTTCGTGGGCCTTAACGCTTGTCAGCGTAGCCCATCTCGTGCTGGGCCTTATCAGTATTGGGCTTTGGGGCGGGTTCGTGACCCGGGTACAGACTATACGTCATCAATAAACATATTGATTAAGCACACACACAATACTAACCTCTTCCAATTCACATCCCACATCTAAATCAAATGCATTACGAGGGGCAAAAAAATCTAAGGGGAACAACCATAAAACTATGCCTATAAATCACAATAACACCTCTACAATTACCAATCTAAACCCAAAACTTAAACGTGATAACAAGAACAAACCTAGGTGATGTTTTTCAAATGGAATTAGACTGAGAGGATCTGAACAAATAATGATAATTAGAGGTGTAATTCGTGATGGGATATTGACAAATAGATGTTAATCTTAGAGATTTTACATACCACGAGTAAACAAATGTATCAAACCGCTTTGATGAGTATTTTGAGAGAAAAAAAACTTAGTTTGACTGTGTTATGTTGAGGTTTGACCAAATAGACAAGTCGCTTCTTTTTATATGAAAGTACTAGTTTCCCTTTTTGACATATTTAGTGCCTGTGTTTGACAAATCGCATAAGGCAACATAGATTTGACAAATCGCATAAAAACAATTTATTTAGACAAACCTCATACTCAAAATACATATCTTATCATTATTTGGCAAATTCTATCCCTTTAACAAACATGCAATGACAAGCAATATTTCTACAGACTTTCAAAAATCCTAATATGGCATATGACACATGATTAATGCATACTAGAGTTTCACAAACCAATCCAAGCAATACATATACCACATGAAGCATAAAGACATCTATTGAACGAAGTCTAGGAACCAATTACTCACTCAGAAACACATGATTATCACAAGACATCATATAGAGCACAGGAGAAAATACCGGGAATATAAGCAATAATGCAGAGACAAATTTTTAGACAGGTATAGCAATATAATTAATTCTCCCCCTCAATCAATGACACGAGTAGTCATGAGTAATCATTGATTAAATTTGACCCATTTTATGCACCCAAATTTCTTAAAGGACGTAAGTGTAGAGGAACAATAGACATGTTTTAAAATAAGTTTGAACTTCTGTTCGAACTTCATCTATGGTCTCGTGCCATTATTGAATAATATTTCTAAGACCGTAGATGTTATCGATACCAGAAGACATGTCTTTGAAAAATATTATTATTATTATTATTATTTTTAAATTTCAATGAAATAACTTATATATGTAAATTTTAAATTACAGTATAGACTGTATCAACATTGGATTAACTCTCAAGTGATGAGGTACGAGTCCTGAGTTGAGGTGATCAGGAGTCATTGTGTGTGCATATCAATTCTAACATGCTGAAGTTCCTGAATGAAGAGGCTTCAGTTCTGTTGGAAACCAGTTCATGATTGAATTGAGCATCGTACCTGTAAAGGAATGAGGAGTATCTTCACCAATAACACATGTAGAAGTGTATTCGGATAGGTTAGTAGCAATAGTATCCAGACCTTTGGTTGACTCACAGTCAGCCTTTGTGATGCCATTAGTGGCTAGTATTCTGATGGGAATCCATTTGAATCCAACATTCTTAAAGATTTTTCCAGTAGGCATCCACTTACAGCAAGAGCTAGGAGTGTTATTCCATTTGGATTCAATATTCTTAAAAATTCTACCAGTAGGCATCCACTTAAGGCAAGAGCTAGGAGTGTTAGATTCCTTAGTCACAGTAGAAGATGTAACCTTTTTTCTATTCCTAATTTTAGAGTCTTTGCTGTTAAGTGGTTTCTTAGGAGAGGGGTTAACATTTTGAGTCTTCTTAAGTGCACTAGATGATCTTCTTACATCCCTGGTCTTAAGAGTTTGAACTTTAACCTTAGCATTATCTTTTATTTTATCAGAATGAGGTAGTGAAGTGACTGGTTTTGACAGAACTTTGTTCTCATCAACTTTGGAGGCAAGCCTTGATTTTGAAGGTTTAGATCTTTCTGGCATAAATGCATTAGGCTGCCTAACAACAGACTGTTCTCTAGTGATATGAGAAACTGGCTTCCCCAAGGTTGATGGTTTTGAAAACTTAGTGTTCACACTTTTCCCTATGGTTTTTCTAAGCTCATTTTTAAGGCAACTATTGCAAAACTCCTATCTTGAAGTTGAGCTTTGAGAACTTCTATGTTTGCTAACAAAGAGTTTGTTTGATCTATAGACTTAGCTCTATCTTCTTTTGCATGGACACATTGTTCTATGTGAAGCTTTCTCAGAGACTCATTCTCCTTTAATAATTTGGCCACACACGATGCTAATTCATCATTCCTAGTTTTAATGGTATCACTGACCTCTAAATCAAGATTGTTCATACCCAAATTGCTTTCCTTATGCATGTTAGAGATGTGTTTTTTCAAATTGCATATGGTCGAGTCTTTGTCCTGAATCTGGGCTTTTAACTCGTTGATTTCAAAAATATTCACGAAATTAAGGGAATTCCGGATTTTTGCATGGTTTTGTAGCTTGAAAACTTTCTTCTTTTCTTTGTATTGAAATTTCCAGTGAAATGCAATATTTTTCAAGTATTGAGTATTTGTTTGAAAGTTCATCAAAAACTTTCTTATCAACCACATTAATAGTCATGATATGCTTTTTTTTTACTCAGCTTCAGCTACAGAACATTTATTGAGATCATGTTCTGTAAAGTTGATAAGGTTTTAAAAGGTATCATTTTGAGGGGTCGTTTAAGTCTTTATTTGACCACTTTTGTATCCGTTATTGCTTAATATCGTTCCTTTTCACTTTTTAGGTCTCGTGAAGGCAAAATGCTGGAATGACACTTATTTGGACAGAAAGGCGCGAATATATGAAGAAAATGGCCAAAGTCGAAATCAGACACTCACAGTCGCTGAATGTAGAAGGCGACGGCGTCAGGTTCTATTTGCGACGCCGTCGGAGAATTATTGTGACGGGTCAGAACGCAAAACTCGTGTTTTCATGAGACGGCGTCTAGTTGTGAAAGAGTAGGCCGTCGCTACTCAGACGGCCTAGATGCGATCCAGACGACGTCAGAAGCTGAAGAGGACGGCGTCACGGACATAAGGTGACGCCGTCGCAAGGTTAACGTGGCCAAGACGAAACCCTAATGGCGGCGACACGACGGCGTCACTAAACATAAGGTGACGCCGTCGCAATTGTAATCTTATATATAGAATCCGAATTTTTCAGTCTTTGTGTGGAGAGTCTTTGGAGTAAAAACCTAAAACCGAACCTAAGGTGTCTTGTACAGTATTTTAGGGTTTTTAACCCTATCTTACACCAAGATAAGTCTTTGCTTCATTAATTCAATTATGTCTTTGATTATTTGTGTGTATGCTTGCATGTTCTCCATGTCCGGCTAATTTATTTGTGTGTTTGCTTAGGAAGTATGAAACTTAATTATTGAATATTGATTGGTTGTTTCTTATCTTAGTTGACTAATGATCTAGTAATGCGATAGGTCATTCGTTGTGTACTTAATGCTTGATTCATCTTTGTGAACCTTAGAGTATGATTACCTGAGTGATTGTAGGCTAAAACATCCGAAGACTGCCTTAGAGTAGGAGTCTATAATCTCTATGTGGATTTGTAGACAAGACCCTTTGGTAATTTCAAAGAGTTAGGGAGAAACGCATACCCTACAACTTTAGAAACACAATGCAACTAGGAATAAGACGTGACACTCAACCATCAATAGGAGATAATTAAGGAGTAATACAAACTAAGTAAACACATCTTTAAACTATCATACGAGCACACATTAATTAGACATAGACTCCCACAACCTTAGTTTAGATAATTAGATAATAGTAGAGTAATCGGTAGAAATACCAACCCCCCAAATCCAATACCCGAGATTCGTACTTTTCCATTTTCATAAAATATAAAAAGATAAAAAATAATCTTCCTCAACCTTAACCTTAGCGTAGTAACTCCCTACTAGCATTCCTATTCCCCTAGAGAACGATATCAATACCCGTGGCTTACCCTAATTACTACACTACAACGATTAGGTTCACTGCCTAGGGTGTTATAAAACTTGCTCGAAGAAAAGGAAGTTTCCTTGACCCCGAACGACGCGTGTAGCGTTATCAAGTTTTTGGCGCCGCTGCCGGGGAATAGAATAGCTAGTTAGTAGTCCACCTCGTTTAGGTTTCTTTGCTTGATTCCTATCAAGTAAACTTTTTTCTCATTTTTAGATTTCTCTTAGTCTATCCCCCTTCTTCGTAACCTTTGTTAGTAATTCCATCACTTTTCATCATGGAAGGTGATAACCCACTACCATTCATCAACCCACCACCAAATGACCCGCCAAGAGCCCGTACTCTTGGTGAATACTCGAGACCAAGCCACTTAGGCTATAGGAACACCATTGAGCTTCCCGACCAAGCCCAAACTACGGCCCTGCGATCCGACACCATCCGGTTGGTGCAAAACGGATGTGCATTCCATGGACTTCGTTCCGAAGATCCAAATCAGCATCTGAGGGATTTCCTCAAAATCGTCGATTCCATCGACCTTGATGCTACTACTCGGGAGACCACGCGCCTGCGTCTCTTCCAATTCTCTCTACGGGACCAAGCTAGTAATTGGCTTGAGCGACTTCCCGCCGGCTCCATCTCAAGTTGGGATGATCTTACTTCTCGTTTCCTTGCTCAATTTTTCCCACCGGGGAGAACCACTAAGCTTAGGAATGACATCTTGATGTTCCAACAACGTCAAGGTGAATCTCTCTACGAAGCATGGACCCGATTCAAGGACTTACTTCATAAAGTCCCTCATCACGGCATTGATATTTGGCTCCAAGTCCAAATCTTTTATGATCATGTCAACTTTCCCACTAAGCGATCCATTGACCAAGCGGCCGGTGGAAAACTTAGTGATCTCACCGCAGAAGAATCATGGGAAATAATAGAGGACCTTGCCCTCTATGACAACGAAAGTTGGGATGACCCCCGTGAGCTGCCCAAAACCGTCAAGGCAATCTCCTTGCCTCCTCCCGACCGTAGGATGATCGAACTTGAAGATCAAGTTAAATTCCTCATGAGTTCCTATAAAAATCCTAAGTCCTCACGACAAGTGAATCAAATCACTCTACCTAGTGAGTTATGCAGTGGTCCCCATGACACTCGTGACTGCTCGAGGCTCTCCGAACAAGCTTTTGCGGACTACGCCTCCATACGTACCGACGGAGCGGGAGAGAAGTGGTACACTTTCAAACCCGAACAAAACAACTTAGGAAACTCATACAACCCCTCATGAAGAAATCACCCTAATCTTAAGTGGAACCAAAACTCAAGCACACCCCAAAGCTCATCTAGTTCGCCCAATAGGTTCAATTCTTCTAATACCAGGGACCCCACTAATATTGAAGCAATTGCATCTAGATTTTTGTCATCCCAAGAAACTCGATTGAATAAGCTTGAAGCCGATTTTAAGCAAAAACAGAGCGAGATGACAACCAAGCTTGATGCCCTCTTAAAAGCCTTCAATGAGCGGGAAGTTGGAGCACTGCCAAGTGATACCATTAAGAACCCAAAAGTGAATTCGATTGCATCGACTTCACATTCCAGTTCACCATGGGAAAGTGCACATCCATGTCCCTCTCACCCAACGGTTCATTCGGTAAATGCTATCAAAAAGGGTTCCAAGTCATCCAAAAGATACCAAGGCCCGGCACCTTTGGTAAAGCCTACTCCTGAGAAACCTGTTAGCCAAGAATCCAAACCTAGTTTAGAGGAGGAGTACAAGGAAATCTATCAAGAAAAACCAATTCTTGAAGTCTTAGCTCATGCACCTTATTATAATGCTTTAAAAGAAAAATATGAGTTAGAACTTAGGCTTGGGAAACATGGGTCCGCCTTTGTGCGAAACAACTTACCTAAGAAGTTAGATGATCCCGGGTTATTCACTCTTCCGTGTAGACTTGGAACTTCCAAGCCACTCGATGCTTTAGCCGATTTAGGATCATGCATCAATCTCGTTCCATTGTCCCTTCATAGAAGCCTCAACCTAGGTAAAATTGAACCAACGGAAACTATCTTAGGATTAGCGGACGGTAGTATAGCACGTCCGGTTGGAATAATAAAGGACATGGTAGTACATGTAGGAGAGTTGACTCTTTTGGCCGACTTTCATGTACTCGACATGAATAAGGACCCGACATGCCCATTACTAGTTGGAAGAGGATTTTTAGCTACCGCCAGTGCCATCATCGATTGTAAGATGTCCAAAATAGTGGTAGGAGAGGGGAGTGCTAGGTCCGTGTACGATGTTAAAAAACATACGTACTATAAGGATGAGGAAATCCCACAAGAGATAGGGTTAGATAGAGAGCCTTCTCGATATGGACCTTGGATTGAGAAGAACATCATAGGCCCCCAAAGACCTTTTTACCTAGATAAGGCCTTTGCTAGTGCAGCAACTTTCCAAGAACAAGAATTGGCTAGGGATATAGAAGTGAACCCGTTCGAGGACGCCTTAGTATTTAGGAAGATGACCGAGTTCCTAGGAAGCTTGCCCGTTAACCTTGTCATGAATAAATGGATAGTTGAGAAATCCGAACACATGTGGAATTGGAATAGACCGCCTAGTGATGGTAATGGAAGGTGGCACATTAGGATACAAATCTATGATCCCGATGGTGAGATGTTTGAAAAGGCATATCTAACCGAACGTACTACTAGGAACTTGAATGATAAGTTTGATCCTTACGACATTGTTGAGGATAGACTTACGTATATCGGTACGTAGGAGCATGACTACGAGTCTAGCTACAAGACTCTTAAATAAAGAAAAGCGCTTCGTGGGAGGCAACCCATGCTTAATTGTTTGCTTGTTAGTGTCATATATCTTTTATTAATTGTTTATCCTCATGTTTAAATTTGTAAAAATGCTTTATTTTGTTTTTAACTTCGTCTTAATTACATATAAAGGTATTTTACATAAGGGATAAGTGTAGGGAGGATTACACACGTTTTCAAAAGAAACGTAAACATGAGAATAACAATTAATTAAAAGATATATATGTTTGTTTGTTCGAGTCAAATGCTTGTATCGAGTCATAATGAATGTTTTGCAGAAATTTTTCCAGATTCTAAAGATGTAAATTTTCCAGAAATTTTTTCCAGAAAATCGCAGACCAGTTTTTGTCAGGATAACCTGACGGCGTCAGGAAGGAGTAAAAACATCAGATTACTTTTTCTCGTTTTCTGAGCTACTTATAAATTTTTGGAATTTTCCAGGTCTTAATTTTCTTAGAAATTCTGTAAACATTCATTCCACAAGCATTATATCCTAGTTTAAATCGAGTCTTATATATATTATTACCGCCGATTTTACGCGAAGGTTTCGTTTGTTTTCTTCAAGTGTGCAGGTTTAGTTTGTCAAGAAGAAGTTACATAAGATTGGAAGGAGCTTTTCACGCAAAAATTCTTCTTGAAAAGAATTTAACCACTACTTCACACACGGATCCTACCAAGCTAATCAGGGGAGTATTAGTTTCTTTCGTTTTTAATTACCTTCTTTTATCATAACTTTGATACTTTCGGGGAACATTGGGGACAATGTTCAGTTTAAGTGTAGGGAGGGAAAATAAAACGGGAACTTTGAAACTATGCTTATCCTTGACTATTTGCTTTGTCCAATTGTGATTGTGTAATAAACCATGAGAAAATGTCGGTTAGGGTAATTTTGGCACCAAATTTAAAATTTTTTATGACATATAGGAGTGGGCCATTAGTCTTAACAAAAGCGTCTCACGGATAGGAAGTTGCATGACTAGCACAAAAACCCTTACCACCCAAATTCCACCCAAAATGTGAGGATCGCCCTTAGATTAGTAGGAATTAAAGCATTCATCTTTAATGCTTAGAGTGTGAACCGGTAGTATATTAGATTCTAGAACTTGTTTTGTGATGCATTCCGAGATCGCAAGTGAGGCTACACTTGTGTAGTTAGGAATAACTAAATGATAAGAGGCATTAGGATAAACCCTTGTTTGATACCTGTAATATAATTACTTCTTCCATATCGGTTGAGTAATTCCCCCACACCCTTTGCGTTGTACTCATCTTTAGTACACGATACCCCTAGTTAACCCCTCAGAGCCTATCCTTTTCGCGGTTCTCGTGATATTTCGGTTTTTCCGGAATATCAATGAAGAGCATTGTTTACACCCCACCCCCAAATATACACCCAAATCGCCTTAGCCTACCCCTTATGCACTCACTTTTAGTGCAAATGTTTGTTATCACCCTAAACCCTTAGTTCAATTATCTAGTTGCTTGCATAAGTTGCTAAGTCGAGTCATATCCTTTGTATACAGTTTTGGGATGATTGGGATTCATGGGAAAAGTTAAAGTTTATGAAATGACGGGAAGGGAACGTTAAATTCAAATTCCCTTTGTTTACGTAATAATGTACCCCAAGTGTTTTGATCTTTTCAAATCGGGTCAAATTAGTGTTAGAATAATAAAAACTCAAGTGTAGGGATGTCCCTGTAAATCCCTAGTATTTTGATGTTATCGTAGAGGATGGTAGAGTAAAAGTGTATGAAAAAAAAAAAAAAAAAAAAAAAAAAAAAAAAAAAAAAAAAAGAGAAAAGAAAAAAAAAAAAAAAAAAAAAAAAAAAAAAAAAAAAAAAAAAAAAAAAAACATACGGGCTACCATCCTACATCTATCCTTTAAATTTATGTTTGTTTATTTCAGTTATCTAGAGTTTAGAGTGTCGAGTCTTGGCTTAGCAACGCCATTCTTCATATGCAGTTAACATAAAGATTTTTGACTCACCACCACTATATAGCCTATCCCACCAAACCCTTATTTCCCTACCGTAAGCCTAACGTTACAACCCTTTAAAGACCTCTTTGATAGTCTTTCCTAGGTGCTTACGCCAAAGCGATGGAGGTTTGATCTATTCTCAAGCCTATGGTAATCTATGTACTAGGACCGGTTAATGAGTGTTTATCTTCCATTTCCTATATTGTTATATTTCATTTATACACCTGAGAGAGATGTGAGTATCCAAACACCCCATGTGAGGTGCTAGTATGTAATTTCCGTGCTTGTTATGACTTTTGCGGGGCTTATATGTGTTGTGGACCGTTTTGAATTAATGCTGAATGACCCCTAACTTATAAATTAATTGGCTAAAAGCACATTTGCTTGAGGACAAGCAAATAACAAGTGTAGGGATATTTGATAAGGTTTTAAAAGGTATCATTTTGAGGGGTCGTTTAAGTCCTTATTTGACCACTTTTGTATCCGTTATTGCTTAATATCGTTCCTTTTCACTTTTTAGGTCTCGTGAAGGCAAAATGCTGGAATGACACTTATTTGGACAGAAAGGCGCGAATATATGAAGAAAATGGCCAAAGTCGAAATCAGACACTCACAGTCGCTGAATGTAGAAGGCGACGGCGTCAGGTTCTATTTGCGACGCCGTCGGAGAATTATTGTGACGGGTCAGAACGCAAAACTCGTGTTTTCATGAGACGGCGTCTAGTTGTGAAAGAGTAGGCCGTCACTACTCAGACGGCCTAGATGCGATCCAGACGACGTCAGAAGCTGAAGAGGACGGCGTCACGGACATAAGGTGACGCCGTCGCAAGGTTAACGTGGCCAAGACGAAACCCTAATGGCGGCGACACGACGGCGTCACTAAACATAAGGTGACGCCGTCGCAATTGTAATCTTATATATAGAATCCGAATTTTTCAGTCTTTGTGTGGAGAGTCTTTGGAGTAAAAACCTAAAACCGAACCTAAGGTGTCTTGTACAGTATTTTAGGGTTTTTAACCCTATCTTACACCAAGATAAGTCTTTGCTTCATTAATTCAATTATGTCTTTGATTATTTGTGTGTATGCTTGCATGTTCTCCATGTCCGGCTAATTTATTTGTGTGTTTGCTTAGGAAGTATGAAACTTAATTATTGAATATTGATTGGTTGTTTCTTATCTTAGTTGACTAATGATCTAGTAATGCGATAGGTCATTCGTTGTGTACTTAATGCTTTATTCATCTTTGTGAACCTTAGAGTATGATTACCTGAGTGATTGTAGGCTAAAACATCCGAAGACTGCCTTAGAGTAGGAGTCTATAATCTCTATGTGGATTTGTAGACAAGACCCTTTGGTAATTTCAAAGAGTTAGGGAGAAACGCATACCCTACAACTTTAGAAACACAATGCAACTAGGAATAAGACGTGACACTCAACCATCAATAGGAGATAATTAAGGAGTAATACAAACTAAGTAAACACATCTTTAAACTATCATACGAGCACACATTAATTAGACATAGACTCCCACAACCTTAGTTTAGATAATTAGATAATAGTAGAGTAATCGGTAGAAATACCAACCCCCCAAATCCAATACCCGAGATTCGTACTTTTCCATTTTCATAAAATATAAAAAGATAAAAAATAATCTTCCTCAACCTTAACCTTAGCGTAGTAACTCCCTACTAGCATTCCTATTCCCCTAGAGAACGATATCAATACCCGTGGCTTACCCTAATTACTACACTACAACAATTAGGTTCACTGCCTAGGGTGTTATAAAACTTGCTCGAAGAAAAGGAA
This sequence comes from Chrysanthemum seticuspe, assembly GCA_019973895.1. NCBI lineage: Eukaryota > Viridiplantae > Streptophyta > Magnoliopsida > Asterales > Asteraceae > Chrysanthemum > Chrysanthemum seticuspe. The sequence continues at coordinate 326,260,142 of BPTQ01000009.1, forward strand.
GTTTCCTTGACCCCGAACGACGCGTGTAGCGTTATCAAAAGTCATCAGTTTGCACAGAAGTGATTACATATGTATCATTTATACCAGTTACCAATGGTTCTGCACCCGATGCTTGTTCATTCACCATTTTGCATTCAGCATCCACCTTCTGTGACACAAGAGTTTCTGAACATCTTGTTGCATCCATTTTTGATGTATCTGTCATTTTGACTTCAGCAATGCCTGATGATTCGACTGATACAGTACCCAATTCATCACAACTCTCTATTGACTGCACCTGACATTCACTCATGTTTTCACTGTTCTGTGTAGCTTCCTCAATGTAATTCTTCACATTATCCATGAGATGGATAAATGTCTCACTGAACTCGTTGATTTCCATTCCAGTGTGTCTTTTGAAAGATATTTCAGTCATGTGTTGATCATAATCTGATGTGAATTCCCCACTGATGAATGACTAAAATTGTTTGTAGATCACTTGAAGTGCAGCACTGGAACTATCCTTTTGAACCTTTTCTTTGTCAAGTTGTTGTTCCAATTGTTCTAAGTTTAATAGTAACATTCCCGTTAATGTGGATAAGTCTTGATGGAAAAGGGCATTGCATGTTCGTTCCATTCTTATAGGTAGAAGTAACATGAGGTGAGAGTGAAGTTGTTGATAGGGTACAATGCAACTTTCCTTTGCATGGCATTCTGTAGCCTAAACTGGTGCAATTCACTCTCATCAGACTCTAAGTGTGAAGATCTCATATCATCATTGATTGATTCAATCATGTTTAGCCATTCAGAGTAGCCAACACTTTCTTTGTTGTCCATAGCATCATATAATTTAAGCACAATTGAAATTACTGGGTCAGTAGTGTAAGACATGATAAATTATGTTAAAAAGGTTGGTATTTGGCTTTGATTTATGATTTGATTGTGTTAAAATCAGATGACAAGTCTCAATTTTCCACAGGAATAGCAAACCTGTAACATATTGGATTTCACAAACACATCAAACCATGATACAAAGTGACGTATAACTATATGTTTTTAGAGAGAGAAAGGTTAGAGGTTTAGGGAACTTAGTGAGAGAAAGTAAAAGTATTATTATGAGCTCCAACCCTCTACCTTGGGAGGTAGAGGGTATTTATAGTATCATACATAAACGCCATCTACGGGCTGTGGATCAGGCATACAGTGGGTAAAGACCCGTCCGTCCTCCACAGTGTTCCTAAACTAAAATACTAACTAACATTAAATAACTACGACTACGAGCTTTCTAACAATTACATACACTTAAGGTGACCGACACTTTAATAACTGGATTTACTAAATCCTAACAATCTCCCCCTAAGGGAGGTCACTTCAAATTACATTGAATACAAACATATATTACATTAAGATTGTTCTTGGATTCTTGTTAAAGTTCTTTGCTCTGTAGCCCGTAGTCTTTGATTCTTCATGTTTTGCATGTTTGGTTAATCCGAGTGGAGGTCTTTAACTGATCCACGTGATAATGAGTTTTGAGCCAGCTTTGAGATCATCAGCTACCATAAATCTCTGACTCTTCCTTTGTAGTGTTGACATTATGTGATGTTGTAACTTTCGGACCGACATGCTCACATTCTGGATCATGATTTCTTCTCATCAGAGTAGCGGAAGCTTTAGTTGATTCATGATATTTGCAGCAGCGTAGCAAAAGCATGGAGTGTAAATATCAGAGTTGTTGATGCACTAATCATGATTTTGAAGTGAATGTGTTGTGTGAGCATGCGGCTATAGATTGACCTCTCCATTCTGATCAGCTGCAAACGTCGGGTGTACCTGCATACAACAGTTAGCAATAAAGCGCATGAAAGTGTCTTTGATCACTTTCGTTGAATTGAGGTACACGGCCCACGGTTCCCCGTTGATCGGTACAAGTACTGCCTGTGATCAGGTATAATTCCGAAGAATCTCCTTAACAAGGTTTCGCATCTGTTCTAGCTGTTCTCAAACCGGAACGTCTCAAAGAAGACAACATGGAGTGGGTGAACCAGCGAATTTGAGATTCACTGATTGATGAAGAGAAATTTGAAAAACAATCGTGTACTGCTTAATAAAGTGTTTTTGCAATGCAACGAAGGTTTTAAGGAAAATCAATTATCAATCATAAATACCTTTTATTTTTGAAATATTAATACACAGTCGATGTGTTAGAGAAACGAGTTTTAAGCACAACGACCGGTTTTTCAAAGGTATCCGTCAATCCATAACCTGAACCAGGATTGATTCATAATTTTGAATCGCCCCATTGTTTCTGTTTAGTTGTCACATGGTTGATCTATTGGATAGATCTCACATGCCACCTACCAAGAGCTTGTTTGATGTTGGCTCTAGAAGGCTTTCCATCTTCATTTTGAATATGTTTGCATATCACTCAGATGTTCTAGCAATACCACAAGGATAATGCGTAGGACTCATAAGATATAATCTCACTTTCCACATTGTGTGAAACAGTGAGTCTTCATTGATTTTGTCCTTAATGAGATTTATTGATGATCTTATGGCTCTAGACTCAATTGTGCACATTTGGTTCCTATGCCGGAGACTAGGGAGAGGGTCTCCTTCTTCAATATCAACCATCTCTAAGAGACAGTCGATAGATAATGTAGGTTCCCCGTGAGAATGAAACAAGTCCTTTGAAGAGAAACTTGAGTAGCTTGGGAAGTTGTAGTGCAGTGCGTCACTAGGTCCATGACGTCTTGTCTTCAAAACCAGTGTTACCTTGGTAACCACCAGTAGCATATGTATTGAACCCGGTTTCTGCCCTAAGGTTGAATTAATGGAGGGCTGTTTATTTTCACCCTTTTCACTTTCAATTCTTTTTTATTCTTCAACCCCTTCAGTGCTTACCGAGACTTCATTATTAGAAACTTGTTGGGTTTATTCCAGTTCTAGCTCTATCTCAGTCCGCACTCTTCCCATTTCTCACTTTTCTCCTTTTTTCATCATACCTAAGGACTCTACACTATCTAGTGGATTGTCCCTGGGTAGATCCCTCCGGCTCTGGCGGGATCGTGGGAACGAATACCTAACCTAACCATCCTTATATCACCATACATAAAGTAAATTTGGTCTGTCTTTTTGGTATTGTTCATATGCCATTGGAACCAATTAAAAACCATTTGTAAATCAATCCAGATACTTGTGATATATTATCATAGCATTTTGTACCTGAATTATTTTTGATATTTCAGAAAATGAGCTCCCCCTCAACATGTGCATCGTATATTTGAAATCATTTTGACACATGGAGGCAAGAGGAAGAATTTAATTCATTGATTATCATTTTCAAAAAATATCTACATCACCTTCCCTATCAAGATTCGTATTTTTCATACTTAGTTAAAGATATTTTTTGGAAAGAATGTGGTTTTCAAAAAGTTGCTCCCCCGTAATATGTGCATCGAGATTCGAAAGTGTTTTGCACATATAAGGGAAAACCTGCACATTGACACAAATCAATCACGTTTCAATCCTTTTTGGTTTGATATAGATGCTCCCCCTTAACATGTGCATAGAAAATTTGAAATCGTTTGGCACATGTAGGGAGGAGAGCTTGTAAATCACTATAAAACCATTTATCGAATTATCAGTTTAAATCCAATTTAAATCACAAATTCTCCCCCAATCATAATTTTCAAGTCATTTGAGATTTGTGATCTCTTTAGATTTAAATTGATTTTGAAAGCTTTTGAGGAGAATTGTGACTTGCTTATGAAAACATTTAACCGATAAGGATCAAATCTGAGACTTTAAACTCCAAAGATTAAACATGCTTGAGTATCTTTTAAAAACATGACATAAACCTTGGTCTGAACCAATTGTATGACAAATAACCTTTTGATTTAAATGAAATCATTCTCCCCTTCAATCAATGACTTAAGTTGTTGATTGAGAGATAGATATTTTGACAAATGTCAAGTCCAGATGATTTTCAAAAATTGAGTCCGAGTTATTTGTAAAAGTTATTAGTTTTCATTAGATAACAAATATTTTTCAAAAGAATTTATAGAAGGAAAAATATTTGTGAAGGAAACATTTGTATTTTTGGTGACAAACATTTGTTTTTAGAATCAGAGCATGAGATTTGAAAAATAAGATAAAGTATGGCTCTGTTCTTTCTTTAAAAACGGGGTATAGTCTGAAATGACTATAAGCCTTTGTTTTACTTTCTCTCAATTTTTATTATTTTTTTAATAATGATTTATGTATATTCGAACAACATCTAAAGACCCATGTCACTCTTTGAATGACAACACAAAGACCGTAGATGTTATCAAATCAAGAAAAACATGACAAAACGACAATATTTTTTGAAATTTTTTCGAGTTTTTCAAAAATTTTATGGGTTTTTTGAAAGTTTTATACTTTTCAATTTGCTTTTTGTTGAATAAATATATACAAGAGATGGATGAAGAAAAAAACTTTTACTCCTCTTCTTCCTCTTGAAGACGTTTGAGTGTTTCCGGTTGTAGACTCTTTAGACCAAGTCGTGGAAGGATAAACTCAAAACGTTCTCTAGGAAGAGCTTTGGTGAAGATGTCTGCTAACTGGTATTCAGTCCTCACAAAATAAAGTTCCACCACACCGTTCTCCACTTACTCCCTGATGAAATGATATCGAATGTCGATATGCTTTGCTCTTGAATGTTGAACGTTGTTGCATGAGAGAGCAATAGCACTTTTGTTGTCACAATACAGAGGGATTTTATTGAATTCAAAGCCATAGTTAGATAATTGGGATCTCATCCATAGGATTTGAGCACAACAAGATGACATGGCTATGTATTCAGCCTCTGTAGAGGATATAGAAGTACTCATTTGTTTCTTTGAAGACCAGCTCACAAGATTATCACCCAAAAACTCAGCACCTCCAGACATGCTTCGACGTGTATCTTGACATCCTGCATGGTCAGCATCTGCATAGGCTGTTAGTGACATACCGGTGTCCTTCGGGTACCAAAGTCCCATGTTGATGGTTCCTTGGAGATACCGAAAGACCCGTTTAACCGCTTCAAGGTGCTTTTTAGTAGGCTTAGCCTGGTATCTAGCACACATGCATACATCTAACAGAATGTCTGGTCTACTGGCAGTAAGGTACATCAGGGATCCAATCATACTATGATATTTCGTTTGATCTACCATGATCCTTGAGTGGTCCTCATCCAGTTTGGTACGCTCCACCATGGGAGTGTCAGCGGTGACACAAGTATCAAATCCAAATTTCTTTAAAATTTCATTAGCATATTTAGATTGATTGATAAAAATGCCTCCGGGACTTTGTGAAATTTGTAGTCCCAAGAAAAATGACATTTGTCCCATCATTGACATTTGAAATTTGGAGCCCATCTCCTTAGAAAAACGGTCACATTCATTGGGGTCAGTCGAGGAAAAAATAATATCATCAACATAGATTTGAACGTGAATTAAGTGTTTGCCTGACTTTCTGGTGAACAATGTCGGATCAACTGCTCCTTTGCTGAATCCAAGAGATAGAAGAAACTTTGATAGCGTATCGTACCATGCCCTTGGAGCTTGCTTCAAACCGTAAAGAGCCTTCTTCAAGCGATAGACATGAGTAAGATGCTCTGGATTCACAAAACCTTCCGGTTGGCTGACGTATATGACTTCTTTAAGATCTCCGTTAAGAAAAGCCGTCTTTACATCCATCTGATAGACTACCATGTTCTTACTTGCAACATTAGCTAGGAAGATTCTGATTGCCTCGATACGTGCAACTGGAGCAAATGATTCTTCAAAGTCAATACCCTCCTCTTGACGGTATCCTTTTGCAACTAATCGAGCCTTGTTCTTTAATACATCACCATGCTCATCAAGTTTTACTTTGAAGATCCACTTTAGAGCAATGATCATAGCACAGTCAGGAGCAGGTACTAATTCCCATACATCTAGTCGATCGAACTCATGAATTTCTTCTTGCATGGCATTGAACCAGCTGTCTTCATTCATGGCAGTTTTAACATCTTTTGGTTCGATCTTAGAGAGTACGGAGTTGAAGAAGCACCATAAGGCATCAGTTGCAAGTTGTTTACGAGTGGATACAGGACGAGAAGGGGTTTCCAATGATGTTGTCCAATGGATGGTCATGTGTCCATTTTCTGTGGTGTTCATGTGGTTGTTGTTGAGGAACTGAAGTAGCAAAGTCGTTTTCTCCTGATGAAGATGGTTCTGATGATGGTTCAGGAGTAAATATGTTCTCAAAGGGAGCATCTTCGGGTGTAGCAAAGGGGTTATCTCTATCATAGGTTCCAGAAACAATTCCATGATGTACACTAGATGATTGAGGATTTGACGATGAGACGAATTGATCAGCAGCAGGCGCTTCTTGACTCAATGACATAGAAACTGAGGGGTTATCTACGTTGACAGGGATAGGAGCAACCTCTGTTGATGATTTGAGAGATCATTAGCAATTGGCTCATAGTGTTCATCAAACATTGGATCAAACAATTTCTTCAAATCATCTTCTGAAAGAGGTACATAAGGAGTTGCTGGTGAGGGATTTTGTACAAGAGAAGAACTAATGGGACTACTTGATGAAGGTTGTGATGCGGGTCCAGAACGTGATTGTCTTGGAGCCATTTGCCCAGACAACTCATCGAACGTGACGTGAATAGTTTCCATGATATCTCGAGTTCTTTTGTTGTAGATACGGTAACCCTTATTGTTTGATGCATAACCCACAAAAACTCCAATGTCCGCCTTGGCTCTTAATTTACCGAAATCTTGACCGTCATTCGTTGGATAGCACAAAGCACCAAATACACGAAGGTAGGAGAGATCAAGTTTTCGTTTATGAACAAGTTCGTATGGAGTTTTTGCATGAGAAGTGTGTATGAGGGAACGGTTTTTGGTGTAGCAAACAGTGGCAATGGCTTCAGCCCAAAGAAACATTGGAACCTTTGAATAAATTAGCATAGTTCTTGCAGCTTCAACAAGGGTCCGATTTCGTCTTTCAACTACACCATTCTGTTGAGGCGTGCGTGGAACACTTCTTTGATGACTGATTCCAATGCTTTCATAGAAGTGACATAGGTCTTTGTTAACAAACTCAGTGCCATTGTCTATTCGAATAATTCTAACAGTCTTGTTAAGTCGAACCTGAAGCTGCTTGATAAGTTTGATGATGACATCTGGAGTTTCATCCTTTGTCCTCAAAAACTTTACCCAAGTAAATCGAGAGTAGTCATCAACAATGACTAAAATATATTTCTTCCCATTTATAGTTTGCACTCTCATTGGTCCGCACAAATCCATATGAAGGGTATGAAGAACTTCCATAACTGAGTTTGCAGGTTTGGGTTTGTGGTCATATTTCCTGCTTTTTCCCAATTGGCATGCTGAACAAAGATGATCTTTTTCATACTTTAATCTGGGTAAGCCTCTTACAAGGTCCTTTCTTGAAAGATCATTAATGGTGCCGAAGTTCAAGTGATTGAGACGACGATGCCATAACCATGACTTTGTTTTCGAAGCCTTTGACAACAAGCAGATTGGAGAACACTTCATCATGTCTTCAATAGAGATTGTGTATAGATTTAAACCCCGTGTTCCTCTTAAAAGTTCCGCACCATCTAGTTCTCTAACGAAACAAGTATGTTTTCTAAAAGCCACCTGTAGATTGGAATCACAGAATTGACCAACAGAAAATAGGTTATGACCAAGACCTTCTACATAATATACCCTGGAGATTACACTATCACCAACAACATAGTCTCTAAAACCCATAATTGCACCAAAATGGTCGTTCCCAAATCTAACATTCCCGATGAATTTACTCACGAAGTTCATGAGCCGCGAGCGATCTCCAGTCATATGCTTGGAACAGCCTGAGTCTATATACCACAGAACGATTTGAACGATCTGCAGTTGAACACAGACAAGAATGGATAACTGGATAATTTGGAACCCCATGCAATAATGGGTTCCACTTGGTTAGACAAAGAAATTGGAACAACCACATCAGAAACAGAGTCAATAAAATCATTAGTGGTAGATGCCGAGCTAGTAGAAACAGTAGATCTATTCAAAGCATGTTCACTTCTTAAAGGTATAGTTCTACCAGTGGGCATCCATTTCCTAATTAGTATTGACTTAGAAAATTTAGGGAACAACTCATTAAGATTAAATTTGCGGCCTGTAGGTATCCATTGATAATGTATATTACTAAATTTTCTTCCTGTGGGTTTCCAATGTTTTCTAACCTTCTTCCGCCTTTGCTTTCTAGGCTTCTTAGCTTGATTTTTGGCATTAACAATTTTAACTGGGTTTTTAACAGCATTAATCAAATAATTCACACCACATACATGATTAGTAACAGAAACCAAGCAATCATCATTACATGTTTTGTCAAACGTAGTAGAATTCGCATTAATTACAGCACGCTTAGAGCTAACACTAGAATCACACGATTCATTTTATTCTTCCTAAGGTGATCTTCTACTTTATACCTCTGAACATTCCTAGCTTTAAAGGTCCTATCATTCTTTGTGTTGCCTTGAGGCTTTGACCTGCTCGCTTTGGTGTCACTTTCTACTCCTGTAGAGGGAATGGGAACATTAGTTGGTTTTGCTACTTTTTGCAATTCAGGTTTAGAAGTGTTGGGATTTGAGCTACTTGAAGGCACATTAAAGTTCACTTTCTTAATATTAGGCATCGGATGGGTTGCATACTTAGAACTAGGACTGGAACAAGGCATCACAGCTTTATCTTTCTCACATAAGGATTTAGGACATGTTGCTCTTAAACATTCTAACAGCTCCTGAGATCGTTTGGCCTGAATGCACGCAAACCTAATTTCACTATCAAGGGGCTTATTTATGAAATCCTTTTCTACAATCTCACGGAGACATTCTAGACTATCCTTAAGGTGAAAAAATAGTTATGAAACACAAGTTCGTTATGTCTAAGATGAGGAGGAATGTATTTAACAGTCACAGTACATTTAGAGTCTGCAGATGACTTTGATGCAATATTCTCATTAAAGACAAGTGGCATTTTCCCTTTTACCTAACTCCTCAGATTCTCAATTTCTTTTTGTAACGAAGTTATTTTTTCATTATTTTTGTCACGAGTGGCTTTCACTGAATCGTATAACTCTTTGAAATGTCGTTTGACCTTTTCATTTTCTTCTAGAAAACTCTCATTTTCTTGTTGTAATGCGTTAATGATGTTTTGAAGATGAAAGTTTTGAGAAAATTGAGAATCTAAAGGAGGAGGCATTTGGGAGCCAGTCACATTGTTCTTTTCACCCTTTAATTGTGAAATTTGGGCTTTCAACTTTCTGATCGTGTTATAGTGAGCTTGAATCTGTTCGTCACGTTTATTTATTTTAAAAAGTGCATCAAACTCTGGAACATTTGAGGATGTCTTGATGTTTGAGGTTTTGACATTTTCTTTGAGATGTTGATATTTTAGTTGCAAATCAAAATGTTCAACTTCTAGCTTAGAAAAGTGTTTTACCAAATTATCGTGATCATCCTGATCAATTTTCTCATTTAGTTCTGAGTTTTTGTTTTCAAGCTCAATGACACGATCATGAGAAACTTTCAAAGCAACAGTTAATTCATGAAATTGAGAAGCAGTAATAGAATGCTTAGTAACAGTATAAAACACATCTTGAGCCACACAACTTAATACTAAGTTCTCATTTAAGATATGCAGATTCTTCCTTTCAATTTCATTATATTTGAGTTCCCGGTCATAATCATTGACCTCAACTATCATTGCATCAAATTCTTTTTTCATTTCTTTAATATCTGAGTTAATCCCTTTTTGGAGACTCTCAAATTGACCTTTTAATTATCTAAAGAAAGGTATGACCTCAGTTAAATAGCATTATTTAGTTTGCTCAAAACCCTTCAGTTATCCCTGTAGGTGTGATTCTCTTCTTACATGTCTTCTCAAAATCAACGAATAGTTGATAAACAACATACAGGCTGATTAAGGTCATGCTATTAGTGGAAATAGTTCTAGGAACTAAATGCATTGGTGTATTCGGAGGATACACAGTAGCTGCAGGCACTTTCCTTAGGGGAGTGTTTGTTTCAACAAGTACTTTAGCTTTTTGCTTATCCATATCTTTCTTCCAAAAAATTTGTTCTGGGGTTAATTGAGTTTGAGGCTTAAAAATGTTCAGAGAGATCCAATTTTCTTTAGTGTAATCATGGGGTTTGATCGTTATGTTTTTCTTTTTACACTCAGGATCTTTTAGCTTCTTATCCATTTTCTCCCTAGAGGCATCTTCTAATTTTCTATCCTCTTCCGTGCTTCCAATACATGATGGTTTTTGCCTAGGCTTGAGGAACTCATTACCATCATATACAATCGTATGGAAAGCTTTAGGCTTTTTACAATACTTGGGATTTGGCTCCTCTGCCAGGGGAATACTATGCTTATCGCTTAAGACTCTGTGCTTAGTGATCATGTGAGCAGTCTGAATGATATTCCCTTGTACATACAACTTATTTTCAAGCTTATTTTTTAAAGTTTTTAGATTGGAAAAATCATTCAAAAGTTTAGATTCCTTAGCATTAAATTCTTGTTTAAGCACTTTAACATTATCTTGAAGTTCTTGCTTTTGCTTAACAGTTTTAGAAAGCTTTTCTTGTAAGGAGTTTAACTCTTGTTTTAACACTGCTTCTCTAAAATTACTTTTTCTAATAATTGTACGCATTTGGTCATCCATTTCCTGCTCACGGTTAGTTAACTCAAACTTAGCACGTTGTTCATAAATAACAACTTGTTCTTTATAGGCATTCAGTTCAAATATAACAGAATCATCAGGGGCACTTGCAGTGTATTCATCAAAAACATAGTCACCATTGACTGCAGAAGATGCATCACTTGGTACAATTTCACTTTCACTTTGCATCACATATTGATCATATGGGACAATATTACTATTATCCACATTGTCAATATCTGATTCATAAGTTTCATGAGATTGTACTTCGTTATGAATCTTTTGCTCATCAACTTCATCGTATAGTTTTAATACCTCTGAAATGATTGACTCTTTGGATGGACCAACCTGTTGTGGTGATGAGACCTTTGGAGAGACCATTGGAGAAATGCTAGCCATGAAGATTGTCTGGGCAGTAGGTTCATCATCGACATCAGAGTCAAATGCATCACAGTCAGCAACTTGAAAAGCATTTTGATGATTGTGACCTATTTCCTGAATTGGCTGCTCATCCACATTTGCATCATAGGTTTTGGCATTTCCCTCAGCAAGAAACAGCAACTCTTCTTCGTCCAAAGTAGCTTCACTGTCCTGAGCTTGCACCAGCAGCATCTTGTCCTTGAAATACTCTGCATTTTGAGGGCGTTTTGGAGATGTGCAGTTTCTTGCAATGTGTCCTTAACCACCACAGTTGTAGCACTTGATTGGCTTTCCTTGTCCTTGATTTGCGTTCCTTCTACGATTCTGATTAGCCACATACCCTCCTCCTGCTCCACCTTTTCTTTGTTCGCACTGCCTTCCTTGAACTGGTTGCACCATAATCTTTCCATCTCTGACAAGAGCATGATTGTGTAGATTGGATGCAATTCTGATTTCATTGTTAGTGTGTAGACTATTAGTGTGTGGAGTGAGGGTCAAGTCTTGCTTAACCATAAGAGCCAGTTGATTGATGAAATATTCCATGACTGCATCAGCATCAGGTTGCTTGAACCTTGGATCAGGAATGAGTTTGTGATTACCATTTCTAGTAGGTATGACTTGAGAAGCTTTGGTGGTGATACCTACATTTGGGTAGAATGTTGTTGAGTCATTTGATGAGCTTGCCTCTCCCTGATTAGATTTGAACTTTTCAAGAATCATTCGTTCAAACGTAGCATGTCTCTCATTCTGAAGCAGGAACGCATACAATTGATCATAGTTAGTGTTCCTCAAACCTTTAGTTAACTTGACTGAAGTGACAAATTTGTGCCATTCGGGATTCATGTTGTTCACAAACTTTGAGTTTAGATGAATATTTGGCATAGTCATTTTAATATTCCTCATGTCATTCACAAGCTTGTGGAACCTCACGTAATAATTAGTGACACTTTCCCCTGGTATCATCTTAAAGTGCTCAAAGTCATCATACAATTGTGATTCTCTTTCTTCTTTAGTTAATTCAGAACCAGAGAGAAGCATCTTGACATTGTCCCAAACTGCCTTGGCTTCAGTGTTGTGATTGATTAACTTGTAGATGTCTTTTGGAAGACCCTGAAGTATAATGTTTGAAGCCCTGATATTAGCATCATTGATGCAGGTTTTACTGACCAAGTCTTAATATTTATAGTGTCTCGCTATACTTATGATCTACCCTAATGCACTAACGGGCAGTGTACCCGGTCATGTGTAGTGTAGTTAATGGTAAAGCCGAGGTCGTCCCAAGAGCTATGTGTGTTAGATTATTACTAAGTCTAATTGTCACAGAATAATAATGGTTTCGAAAGGGATTTAATTAATTAAACTACTAATGCAGAATAAAATAAAAGAAGATAAATGGTAAAGGGAAATCAATAGAGGAATAGTGGTGCTAACCTAGTCAATCCTCCTAGCTAGTTATGTCTACGTCTACCTACTTCCAATTACTTTAGGTGGGGTCAAATTCGAGAGGACAATATTTGGTCAATTCGCCCTAACCTATCAGCAAAGATGCCACCAAAGGAGAAATCAGGCGCACCGTCATAAGTCCTGTTGTTCCTGGTCCCCTAAGTCGAGTCATTAAGTACCGCTACATGCTAGATTCTAAATAGTGAGTGCCCGACCGTTAGGAACTTAGACACTACACCCCCCAATTCTTAAGTTCATCCAAACGATAGGTGATCAGTTGGTCAAATCGCACAAGTAGAAAGGGTCGTCAGTTGGTCATATCTTACCCTTCCCGTCTCAGTCCGCTCACCTAGGGTCAGTTGGTCATATCTCCTAGGCAATTGGCCTCTAACGTCATTCAAAACTACCGAACCAAGGGTGACTACCAAAGAACTATGCATGCATACACTTAGAAATAATTATACGGAAGTAAAGGTAAATGCAAACAAAACAATTAAGGAATCATAACTAGGCTAGAACCAAAGGGTGCTTAGCCGCTCATATTAATCATGCAAATCAATTCAATATTCAAAGGTACGAAACACATGAATTGAAAGTAAAAGAAATATAAAACGCTAAAGCTTATCGTAATGGTGTGACTTCTCCCTTGGAAACAGCTCCGTATGCTCCCTTAGACCTGCCTTTAGCTTTTTCCCACGTTCTCAGAGTGTTGTGTATGGAACGGGATGCTTTGAAATGCTGGAATTCGTGGGGTATTTATAGGCCAGGTCTGGGTTACGGCGTAACCAATAGAGGAGTTACGCCGTAACCTTCTATTTCTTTGTAAATGCACTAGATCTGCAAGTTATGGCATAACCTTATAAGTGGTTACGCTGTAGTCTTCAATAAACTCGGTTACGTCGTAAGTGATGCAGTAGTTACAGCGTAAATAACAGCGGCGTGGAACCTCTTTTGACCTAATGGAGTTACGTCGTAACCTTTGGGAAGAGTTACGTCGTAACCTCTTGATAAGTTGGTATTCAGGCTCACGCAATAGTTACGGCGTAATGTGAGAGAGGATTTACGCCGTAACTTCTTCAAAATAGGCATATTGTGATAAATCTTTAGTAATGTTTCCATATCCGCGTCTCTTTAGCTCCAATGCTCGTAATTTACCTGAAAGTGGAAAACAATGGAAAACAAGCGTAAATCCATATAAATGATATAAATAACGAGTATTATCGGGGGAAATTGACACTTAATATTCAGGAATATTTGATGTTATTAAAATATCCCCCCACTTGAACTCTACTTGCCCTCAAGTAGCCCTTATTAGATAGATTCCTAAAAAGATATCTCCCAAAACCTGAAAAATACGAGTTTACAAATCCCTTATGCTAGAATAAAACAAAGCCGAACACCTCACGAAAGGGGAACAAACACTCAAATCTCTCAACTATTCTAAGTGTCAATTTTGGGGTGATCACTCAATCGCACGGTCATAGCATGTATTCTATCATAAGCTTGGCGGTTACACAAATCTCCACCACTAGAGTTAAGGGCTAAACAATTCTCGAAGGCAATATGGGTAGACACGACAAAGGTTAAGGGGTGACTCGTCATTACTAACATGTCACGGCGAAGTGGACAAAATCAATGATACATGACCAAATCCATGGCCAAGACACCAAAGATTGCTCGCTGCATCACCTAGACACGCTTCATGACCAAAGGGTAATTGGTGTAAAATGAAAAACAAGCAGGTAGTCTAAATCTATAACCAAGTCATCACCACTTACCGTCTGCCCAAAGTACAAGCTTAGAAGTCTAGAGACCGGATCATGAAATGCAAGGTAGATGCGTCATTAGAGGACATCGTGATGGGCATAATACCTCTTCTTCTTCTGTTGGCAAAACTACCAACTCCAATCTTCAAATGTGACCGAGGTGGCCTCCTCGATACTAATCAATAAAGCTCATACTACAGTGCTTATAACATCGCACTTTACAATATCATAACTCAATCAACTTTTTATTTCAACATAACATAATAACATAACATCCCCCCACTTGAGATAAAAATTGGGAATTCGGGGGGTCTTCAATGATCTTCATAAATGTCATCGATGAAAGCGTGATTTCCAAACCTTTCCACTCGAACCTTGAACTTAGGCAAATGATGACTTCCCAATCACAAATAAAGACTACAGGGTAGGCTAAGGTGTATAGGTGTAACGAAACAATATATTGGGTTGACAAAATGAAAGGAATGGCTCAGAAGGGTGTATCTAGGGGTATCTTGCACTAAAGGGGAGTGCAACAAAAGGTTTCACATGGGGGTCGAAAAGTCGAGGTGACTAATCGATAGACTCACAATGGTGCCGTTTGGGTGATAATCCTATAATATTGCCTTCTAAAACTGAAAAGTCCAAATACATCGAGCTAACTCAACATACCTCGTCTATGGTCTTGAAATGATGCAAAGGCCAAGTTCTAAAGTTTACAAGCTACCGGCACACTCATAATTTGGTGGATTTAGGGTAAAATACTGGAAACGGATAAGGCTAATCTCACCATGTAATGTCAAGGGTTGTATGTGCTCGGCTAAGGTCTAGTCTAGTTAGGTTCGGAAAAGCATGTCAAAATTTTAAAAATGGCATAATTTTTCAAAATAAACTAGAAAAATGAGGACGAAATAAAGTTCAAGAGATAATTCTACTCCCGTCCCCCCACTTGAATTGTACAAAGTCCCTTTTGTACTAGGCATTAAAATAAAGGTGAAGAGAAAGGTAGAATTAAACCGAGAACTTCCCTGAAATTTGCTCCAAAAAGAAGAAGGCCCACGAGAAAGAACCGTGCCTTCGTTTAAGCGTCATGAACAAACTTCAATTCCTGAAATCACAATACCGACAAACATAATACTAAAAAGAAAAAATAAAATGAAAAACAAACCTAACTCACTTTCGTAGGAATCACGGTTGCATTTAGCGAATGCAACAAGCCTTTTAAACCACTTGGTGTCCCAAGTGGACGAGTGAAGTCTCGTGAGGGTTTACAGGGAACACACCCACAAAGTTCATTTAAAAACTAATACAAGGTTACTGTGTTTTAAAATGAAAGAATTAAAGCAGAGGAGAGTTACGTCGTAACTCCTATGAGGGAGTTACGCCGTAACTGGCAAAACCTGGTATGAGCTGTAAAGCGAGTAGTTACGGCGTAACCACAGAGATGGTATTACGCTATAATTGGTAATGCGTCAAAAATTCTGCTGCTAAAATGTTGGTTACGGCGTAATCACCAAGATGAGTTACGCCGTAACTCTGTTCAGATCAGCAACTGCAGCAGTAATTACTTCTTTGTTTCCTGCAAAAATGGTTAGAAAACACAAAACCCAACAGAAAGGAAATAAAAACAAAAGAAAGGGATAATTCGGGTTGTCTCCCGAAAGAGCACTTTTCTTTATTAACGAGTCTTTAAGTTAGGCTCAGAGCCGCGGGGCTCCTATGGGGGCCTTTGACCATCCCCGACTTCTTCAATATCTTTCATCAAATTATGCCTCATCCATGCAACATTTGAGGTAGTTCGGAGGTATTCAATGGTTTCAATTTTTCGGACTTTACAGAATTTCTCTTCCGGTCCCAGGTGGTAGCGAGTGAATTCATATTTATCAGCAATAATTGGAGGTGGTCTTTTGTAGGGAATCCCCAGGAGTTTGCACCTCCTTTGTTCGTAAGCTTCGTCATCGGGATCAGAGAACTCCTCATTTCCTTGCAACTCAAGGTAATCTAGCATCCCTTCGATATCATCGTCATCAGAAGCAGTGTCCTTGAACCATTCTTCATCTAGCAGATTCTCCACTAGAACGCGCTTGCATTCTTCTTTATCATTACTAACCCGCTCTTTGTCATTGTCAATTGTTATTTTACTCGTGTTGTTGAGACTTTTGTCATTTGAATTTTCTCGATCCATGTATTCCTTCCAAATCTTCTCTTTGGTTAATGTGTCCACATGACCATACTTAATTTTCACCCAACTATCGAATCCTAGGTTGTCCAGCCAAGGCAAACTCGTTCTCTCCTCATCATTGGTTGAGGACCAAAAGAATTCATCTTTTCCTAATCTTCCAGAGTTGCTTCCCCCATTGCACATATCGTCATACGGGTTGCATGACGCCCAGAAAATTTCCCCAGGGGATTTTACTTTTTCGCACGAGTGACTGCGTAATTCTTTGTTGTCAGTTTCACTTAAATGCACATCCGTACAGAGTATGTTTTTATTAGTCTCTTCCTTTTTCTGAATGTGCTCCGCGTAATCAATTTTTAGCTTGATAAGAAGATTTGGATTGATCTTGGCATCCTCAAATTAAATTGCGCACCAATCTTTAAAGGCCAAATCACCGAATCTAATACTATGTCTTTCACGCTCATGAGGGCATGTCCATTCTTCCTTTCCTTCATCGTCTCCTCCATTGCAATACTCGTCGAAGGGGCTGCATGTAGGCCATGCCCTTGTGGTCTCTTCATTGGTAATGACGACAGGAGTACACCAGTGAGTGATAAGTGGCTCTTCTTTATCTTTAAGGGAGAGTTCCTCGAATTTTTCTGACTCGTCCAAGTCGAGGAATTTTTCTGCCCATGTATCCCAGTTACGCCATAACTGAGATTCTTGGTTACAGCGTAATTCGTTAGAGTCTCTTTCTTCCATATTCTTCTAAACCCCGTTGTCGCTGTCACAAAGTTACGCCGTAACTCATTAGGAATGTTATGGCGTAACTCAGATCTGTCGACGAAATCGTCCCCTAAATTTGTATCATTGACCTGAACCTTTGAGTTTTCATCAGAAAAAATTACTTTACATTCCATAGCTGGTTTAGATCCTTCAGGTTTATCGTCATTTCTCTTTACTTTTTCACTGAGCTTTATCACCATGGATTCTAGGTTTTTCAGAGTTGACTCATGTTTGGAAAGGTTTATGTCAGTGTTTTCCTGGAATTCCTTCAACCACTCATCTTGCTCCTTTTGTCTTTGGGCTGAATTTTCCAGAAACTTATTAATTGTTTCTTCCAGACTGGGCTTTCTTTCTCCATAAGGCCCACGGTTGTAATTTCCACGATAACCATTACTATTTCGATTATCACCGTAAAATGGTCGATTTTCTCCATACTTAGCTTCTTCAATATCCTCTTCGTCCATATGAGGAAAATTCTTCGTAAGATGTCCTCCTCCACAGCTTTCACACCCCACTTGGATGGAATGAACGGTTTCTCTGACCTTCAGCATATCTCGACTGAGACTTTCAATTTTACTAGCGAGTGCTGCAATTCCGTCGAAACTTCTGCCTTAGTTTCTTTTACTCCCACCGTCGTGCCATTTTTTAGAGTGGTCCGCCATTTTTTAAATAGCTTCAATTGCAGTAGTAGGAGTCATGTTCGGGATAGGTCCTTGATAGTCCAGCATTTGCCTTGTAGTTACATTTATTCCTTTGTAGAAAATATTGACCTTCTGCTGGTTATTTAGATCATTGGTAGGACACTTATAAAGAAGATCGTTGTATCTCTCCCAAGCTTGATACAGAGTTTCATCGTCTTCTTGTTTGAAATTATGGATTTCCAAAAGCTGATTAGAAATATTCGATGGCGGGCAATATCTTTGAATAAAGTGTTTCTTTAGTAGCGCCCAAGTATTAACTGCCCCAGCGGGAAATCTTTCGATCCATCTTCAGGCTCCTCCAGTAAGAGTCATTGGGAATACCCTAAGCATAACAACATCATGAGACACGCCCGAAATGTTGAAAAGGCTAGCGATGTATAGGACATTTTCAACGTGCTCATATGCGTCTTCGTCCCTGTTTCCTGAAAAAGGGTTAGCGCGAAGCTCCCTCATAAATTGGTCTTTAATTTCGAAACGAACATCCGCTCCGATTGCCGGTCTTACGAGACCCGGCCCTTGATCTGCTCTAGTCAACGCCAAGTATTCCTCAAGAGTGAGGTCATCGATGTAAACAAATTCCATGGTACCTGAAAACTTGAAATATAATCATGAGAAAAGTTAAAAAACGAAATGAAAGACTTAATATCAAACCTAATATAACTCCCCGACAGCGGCGCCAAAAACTTTATGCAGGTTTTACTGACCAGGTCTTAATATTTATAGTGTCTCGCTATACCTATGGTCTACCCTAATGCACTAACGGGCAGTGTACCCGGTCGTGTGTAGTGTAGTAAATGGTAAAGTCGAGGTCGTCCCAAGAGCTATGTGTGTTAGATTATTACTAAGTCTAATTGTCACAGAATAATAATGGTTTCGAAAGGGATTTAATTAATTAAACTACTAATGCAGAATAAAATAAAGGCAGATAAATGGTAAATGGAAATCAATAGAGGAATAGTGGTGCTAACCTAGTCAATCCTCCTAGCTAGTTATGTCTATGTCTACCTACTTCCAATAACTTCAGGTGGGGTCAAATTCGAGAGGACAATATTTGGTCAATTCGCCCTAACCTATCAGCAAAGATGCCACCACAGGAGAAATCAGGTGCACCGTCATAAGTCCTATTGTTCTTGGTCCCCTAAGCCGAGTCATTAAGTACCGCTACATGCTAGATTCTAAATAGTGAATGCACAGCCGTTAGGAACTTAGACACTACACCCCCCCCCCCCCCCCAATTCTTAAGTTCATCCAAACAATAGGTGATCAGTTGGTCAAATAGCACAAGTAGAAAGGGTCGTCAGTTGGTCATATCTTACCCTTCCCGTCTCAGTCCGCTCACCTAGGGTCAGTTGGTCATATCTCCTAGGCAATTGGCCTCTACCGCCATTCAAAACTACCGAACCAAGGGTGACTACCAAAGAACTATGCATGCATACACTTAGAAATAATTGTACGGAAGTAAAGGTAAACGCAAACAAAACAATTAAGGAATCATAACTAGGCTAGCACCAAAGGGTGCTTAGCCGCTCATATTAATCATGCAAATCAATTCAATATTCAAAGGTACGAAACACATGAATTGAAAGTAAAAGAAATATAAAACGCTAAAGCTTATCGTAATGGTGTGACTTCTCCCTTGGAAACAGCTCCGTATGCTCCCTTAGACCTGCCTTGAGCTTTTTCCCACGTTCTCAGAGTGTTGTGTGTGGAATGGGATGCTTTGAAATGCTGGAATTCATGGGGTATTTATAGGCCAGGTCTGGGTTACGGCGCAACCAATAGAGGAGTTACGCCGTAACCTTCTATTTCTTCGTAAATGCACTAGATGTGCTAGTTACGGCGTAACCTTATAAGTGGTTACGTCGTAGTCTTCAATAAACTCGGTTACGTCGTAAGTGATGTAGTAGTTCGACATAAATAACAGCGGCGTGGAACCTCTTTTGACCTAATGGAGTTACGTCGTAACCTTTGGGAAGAGTTACGTCGTAACCTCTTGATAAGTTGGTATTCAGGGTCAAGCAATAGTTACGGCGTAACGTGAGAGAGGAGTTACGCCGTAACTTCTTCAAAATAGGCATACTGTGATAAATCTTTAGTAATGTTTCCATATCCGCGTCTCTTTAGATCCAATGCTCGTAATTTACCTGAAAGTAGAAAACAATGAAAAACAAGCGTAAATCCATATAAATGATATAAATAACGAGCATTATCGGGGGAAATTGACACTTAATATTCAGGACTATTTGGCGTTATCAATCATATCTCTTTTTCTCCTTATCACTGAGCTCATCATACGTCTTTGGCCTGTCCAAACCTAAGATCACTGTTCCATCTGCAGCAGTTTCAAGTGTGTCTCTTGTAGTCTCAATCTGATAAGGTCCTTCATCAATTGATTTGAGAATGTTGACCCCATTTTCTTTTCCCAAACAATACAACCTAATTCGTTGAGCCCATGAGTCATAGTCAATTTTGTCAAGCATGGGTGGACGAGTATCTGATCCAGCTGCTTGAACGTCCTCAGTTACAGAAGAGATGATTGTAGGCACGTTGGTAGACATGATTACAGATTTCACGGGATTTTATGACTCAATGATTAAACCGGGAAATAGATTCTTTCACGGGATTTTACTAAATCAAGAGAAAACCATATCAGAAACAATAAGTAATCAAGTCGCTATAAACCTTGAAGACAAGTCGCTAAGTATACAAGTCGTTTTAGTGGACAAGTCGCTATGCTCACAAGTTGCTAGAGTGACAACTCGCTAGAAGCACAAGTCGCTAGTGATACAAGTCGCTAGACACAGGTCGCTAAAGTGACAACTCGCTAAGTGGACAAGTCGCTAAAGAACAACTCGCTAGACTGAACAGTACGACCACTACTTTGTACTATATGTCGCTTTGTCTCAAAAGACAAGTCGCTAGGGCACAAGTCGCTTCCCACAATAAAGTCAAGTCGCTGAAGATTGTAAAGACAATTCGCTAAGTTGATAAGTCGCTAGCCGAAATGGTACAACCACTACTTTGTACTATTTGTCGCTTTGTCTTAAAAGACAAGTCGCTAGTGCTCAAGTCGCTACCACAACAACTACAAGTCACTGAATAATATCGATACAAGTCGCTATCAAGAATACTATTCTGAGACTCAAGTCGCTAGCTAGAAAAGTTCAAAAGCAACACTTTTAAATCCAAAACTAATCCAACCACACTGATTCAAGCCTTCCAAATCAAAAACCAAGTACTTACAATGATTCTAAACACAAAAGTACACTCAAAATCTAAACTTTAATACAAAAAATGATCCAAATGATGAAAATACCACTAAACTTTTTCAAACCCAAAAACCATATAAAACCACTAGAAATCCAAGAACATGTAAGAGAGATGATCAAACCATGGCTCTTGATACCATTTGTAACATATTGGATTTCACAAACACATCAAACCATGATACAAAGTGGCGTATAACTATATGTTTTTGGAGAAAGAAATGTTAGAGGTTCAGGGAATTTAGTGAGAGAAAGTAAAAGTATTATTATGAGCTCCAACCCTCTACCTTGGTAGGTAGAGCGTATTTATAGTATCATACATAAACGCCACCTACGGGTTGTGGATCAGGCATACAGTGGGTAAAGACCCGTCCGTCCTCCACGGTGTTCCTAAACTAAAATACTAACTAACATTAAGTAACTACGATTACGAGCTTTCTAACGATTACATACACTTGAGGTGACCGACACTTTAATAACTGGATTTACTAAATCCTAACAAAACCATTAAACACAAACTGCTTCAGTCAAACCTCTTCAGACAAATCGCTTTTGACAACCCTTTTCAGACAAACCGCTTCTGACAAATCGCTTATAACAAACCGCTTCTTTTAAAACCTCTTTTGTCAAATCGCTTATGAGACAAACCGCTTAATTGAAAAATCGCTTAAGTGACAAATCGTTTAAGATACAAACTGCTTAATTGACAAATCGCTTAAGTGAAAAATTGCATAACACATAAACCGCAGGGGAACAAAAGTACGTCCACTACTTCCACTACTTTGTCCTTTCTTGTCTCTTTGCCTCAACAGATAAACCGCTTCTTTGACAAACCGCTTCAGCAAACTAGGACAAACCGCTTAACAAACTGAGACAAACCGCTTCACAGAACTTACACCTGAGTGACAAACCACTTAAAATGCTTAACAAATCGCTTCAAGGAAAGCAATACGAGGGACAAACAGCTTCGAAGCACAACTTAAAAAACCAAACTTTCTCAATCCAGAACACTACAACCAAGATGATTGAGGCCTTCCAATTCAAAACCTAAACACTTATGATGATTCTAAACACAAAAGTACTATAAAAATTCAAACTTTAGCACCAAAAGTGATCCAAATGATGAAAACTACTCAAAGCTCATTCAAACCCAAAAACTTATGAAAACCACTAGAAATCCAAGAACATGAAAGATAGATGATCAAACCATGGCTCTTGATACCAATTGTTACTTATTGGTTTTAACAAACACATAATCACACATACATATGGGTCGAATGATGTAGGTCCTAGAGAGAGAAAGGTGAGATGTTCTAGAGAGATAAAATCAAAATGAAATGTTAGATTAGCAAATGAACATCCAACCCTCTCCCTTGTAGGGAGAGGGCTATTTATAAGCAAATGAACATCCAACCCTCTCCCTTGTGGGGAGAGGGCTATTTATATAAATGACTACGCCCTCCTTCGAGATGTGGATCAGGCATACAGTGGGTAAAGATCCGTCCTTCTTCCACGGTTTTACTTACACTACTAATAAACTAGCTAATATAACGTTATGTCTACGAGCCGTAATATGCTAAGCAATTGTCGGGGTGACCGACACTTCTACATGGATTTTCTAAATCCTAACAATTATAAACTAAAGAAAGCTTTGTATGGTCTTAAGAAAGCTCCTAAAGCATGTTATTATAGGTTAAAAGCTTTTCTTGTTAAACATGATTACTCAATAGGAATGGTAGACAACACTCTTTTCACTAAGAAGAAAGATTCAAACATTATCATTGTTCAAATATATGTCGACGACATCATATTTGGTCAACTTGTCGAGACATGTGTGAATAATTCTCAAAAATCATGAATGACAAGTTTGAAATGAGCATGATGGGTGAACTTAACTTCTTCCTATGACTACAAAAAAAACAATTAGAAGATGGAATATTCTTTAATCAGTATAAGTATATTAAGGAAATGCTTAAGAAATTTGGACTAGAAGATGCTAAGCTTATGAAAACACCAATTGCTACGAATACAAAACTTATGAAAGACGGAGAAGGTGAGTCCGTAGATAGTACTAAGTATAGAGGCATGATAGGTAGTTTGTTATACTTAACAACAAGTAGACCCGATATCATGTTTAGTGTCTGATTTTGTGGTCGTACCTTCATGGGTTGTTGTTTAGCTTCTTGGTTCTCCAAGAAATAAACGGCACTAGCAATCTCCACAACCGAAGCCGAATAAGTAAGAACCCCGTGCAACATTCTCGTACAAAACACATAGAAATTCTTCACCACTTTCTTAGGGACAACGTCCAAAAAGGGAACATTTCCATTGAAAAGGTTCCAACCCAAGAAAACATAGCCGATATCCTCACTAAACCTCTCAAACGTGAACCTTTCTATTATCTTCGTCTAGGCTTAGGAATAATGGAACACATTTCTTGAATTCTTCTTAAACACATTGTAAGTCTCTTTCTTCTAATTTGATTCTATGATTCTATTGAGCACAAAATTGAAATTAAGGAATTTTTAAACATCTAGTATAGAATGATTATACTTCCTGTAGATATAGCTCTTGCATGCTTAGAACCATCTCCTAAAACTCTCTACTTACATGAAAAACCCCAAATTCATTTTCTCAAAACTTCTCACTTTTAGGAAAGTCATTTTGTCTTGCATTGTTAATACAATTCAAAAACATTTTTATCATGCATGCATAATGAACTCACAATCCTTTTTTGAATCATGTAACCAATATATATAATTCAACATGGATAAACGAGCAAAATTAAACTAATGAGACTTTAGATTATCTTTTAGGTTTTCTTTTCTTTAGAGTTGAGATAATCGCATCTCCACATATATTACATGTAGATACACACTAGAAATAATTACTTCTGGACGAATTTTCATCCGCACTGGAGGCGATCCCTTAATTAATAGACGGTCCCCCATATATAAAGGACCTTTCGGCTATGTAAGGGACCGTCCTTCTATTTTGCAGTCATTGTCATTCTTTCTAATTTCTTTTTCTGCAGCTTTGACCAACCACCTTTTAGGTCACCCTATAATTCCTTACATGATCAAACATAATTTGAATTCATAAGACTTCTAATGCATGATTTGCCAAAATTAGAACCTTTCTTCCCTATTTAAATCTTTATCTTCCTCATTCATCTTCATGGCAAAACTTCCTTTTCTTCCTTCTCCTCAAATGTCATCCTCTAGAAAGCCTAGAATTTCCGTCAAACCGATTTGGCGGAAGAAACAAGCCCTTGGTAACTTCATGAATAACACCATAACCTCAAACACACATATCCCAACTTTTACTCCACAACCTACCCCTTTCAAAGAAGCATCATCTTCTTCCTTTTCTTTCTTTGCTTCGCAAACCCTCAATGAATCACAATCCATTCACAATGAGCCCACTTCCATTCCAAAATATCACCCACCTCAAGTCATAAATAATGCCACCCAAAAATCAATTAAGGCTCAAGAATTCTCCACTCTCATTGATTTGCATCATCTAAATGCAATTCTTGCTCAAAAACTACAACCTCCACCCATGTGTCATCCCACTCTAGACCAAGTATTTTCCCATGGAGGCTATTGTGTGCGTTGCATTCATAATCGCAACCTATTTCAAACTCTAAAAAATGATCTAGACTTTGTTACATCTCTTCTCTTTCCTTATGGCTTCCTGCCACCTTCAAACAACACCCTCGCTCCACCATTTCTCTACAAACTCTATACATGGTGCATGCTATACAATAAGATTGGGCCTTCTTTTGCTTATCCTAGAGACTAGACTAGGATTATCTTCTACTATGTAGTATTATGTTGTAATAGTCATACTACAAGTATGACTCTCCTCTTATTAATGAATGTTTCTTTTTAAGTTTATCTTATGACCACTTATTTAAATCTGCTCATTCTGTCTAACCCTCTACCGGTTGTCCCGTATATACGCGGCGGTCCCTTATTTATAAAGGACCATCCAATCATTTAAAAGACCGTACCCAGTGCTAAATGCTTTATGTCTCCTCTCTAATATCTAATATGTATAACTGTTTATATGAGTTGGATATACATATACTTGCACCTGTATTCTAACTTGTTTTTGTAGCACGAAACCATAGCTTGATACCTTAGTGCCCTCAACAAGGGGGACCACAAATCAAGGAGGAGAAGTTGCATAGCCAATTTCTTTCCTCTCTACACATCAGCGACACCTTTTTGATTCTACAAACAGGGGGAGAAGTGAACCGAAACTCATTAAAAACTTATTAAAACATACTTTTACCTAAAATGAGTTAATGTGTTGTAATCATCAAAAAGAGGGAGATTGTTAATACAAATAATGTCAAAAACGTTGTTTGAATTATTCGATCTCTATATGTTTTGATTATCACAAAACGTAAGAACATGTTACATAAATATATACTTGATAAGTTTTTTACCGAGAAAGTTCATTTCGACTACAACATCACTTAAAGTATTTACAAACAATATACCAACTTAGTTAAGTGATCAAAGAAGTTATTTTGTTCCTAAAACTTACATTTTCAAATGTGACAAAAGTTTTTACAAATTAATTTTGTATTTAAAAGAAATTTTTTATTCATAAAAAAATATTTGAATTTGAATTTTCTCGCCCAGATCAGATAAACTTTCACCAGATAAACATTTTACCACTAAAGGACAAAAATAGGAGCGTCTACTAGGGATGGTCCCTTATAGGGTTGACAATCCCTTATATATATATATATAGGACCGTCCCCTGCTCCTTTTGAGCCTATAAATATTGCACTATTTCACACACAAAATTCACGTCTTGAGCATTAAAATTTTCTGTCTTCTTCAATCTCTCAAATCTATCTTATTTGATCACGTTAACGTGTTGTAACTCGTTTACAAGTGATCTCATCCATCCTCCCTCAAAAATGTAAGAGAAGAACGCTCGTATTCGTCAATAAACGAAGTGTTAAAGTCTAGTCATTCAGAACGTAACCTTTGTTACATTTCTCTCCTCAATCTAAACTCTCTATATCTTGATTCTTGTATGAGTGTGTAGATCCGACTTGTGTGTAAGTTCGGAATTGTGTTGTATATAGATTCGGACTTGGTGTTGGTCCGTAACGCAATTGTGCTGATTTGGACTAGATGTAAGTTCGTGAAGTGTTATTTGTAGATTTGGATTGTGTGTAAGTCTAAGTGGGCTAGGTATAAGTTTTTGTATTGTTGTGCATTGGCGTATAGATTGGTTCTAGCTATGATTAGGACTCGAAATTCAGCTTAGTGTCGTAAATTAGTGTAAGCGAAGGTGTACGGTTTGCTCCGCCTAAAGAGAGCTTATTGATATAGTGTTTGTGAAACTCTAGAGTGTGATACTCGAGGAGTGGAGTAGGGCGAAGATAGAGCTTCGTAACCGAACCACTATAATTCTCCGTGTCTTGGTTTGATCGTTCTTTCTCTTTACTTCTTTATATTTCTTATTTTGTAATCATTGTTTATATTCTTTGTGTAGTTGCTTTGATATCACATAAACTTTGAATCTAAAATCTTTGAAAAGAAATTTGAAAAAGGTTTTAAAACGTAATTAAAACGGTGAAACTATTCAACCCCCTTCTAGTTTCTACATATACCACTATTTAACCATTTTTCACACAAATAATTTAAACCCTCTCTACAAAAAAACTTATTCTTTCATAATGAATCTGAATCAAAGTGACGAAGAATATAACAACCTTTTCGATGTTGATGATGCAACCGACGTTTACTTTATGATGGTCGCGTACGAGTATGTAACACCCCCAAAATTAGCACAGCAGAAGATTGGTATCAGAGCATCACTTATAAAGAACTAGGTTTCTTTTAAACCTATACTATAACTACCTCTTACATTTAACCCGTGTCACTCATTGATGTCTTCTACCTTCTGTAAGCCATGCTTTCTCCTTAATAAAATATTGTATTATATATATAAAGACTGTTTATATAAATGATTGACTAAATATGATTGCGTATGTCTATTCAAAGGCATTACGAAACAACCAGATACCCCTGATCATATACATTTTTTTGTGATCTATCAAATATTCTCAATACATTGTAGTTGACACAATGATCTAATTAATTCTCAGACATTGTGAGTTACACAATAGTCTCATTTACTTCTCAGACATTGTAAGTTGCACAATGGTCTCTCGTATTTCTCAGACATTGTGAGATACACAATGGTCATATTTATTTCTCAGACATTGTGAGGTACACAATGGTCTCATTTATTTTCACAAACATTGTGAGAAAACTGTCATAACCTTATACAATATCATTTCCTATGATAACAAAACCCATTTAAGTTGCGTTTGGTTGTTTTTCGGTCGAGATGAGAGACACCACAAGGGTGTGGTGTTTTTTTCTCTCGGTTTCAAACACGACGCACAAAGGGCATGTATGTTTGTTTATGTTTCGGTATAGTTAAACCCATATAGGGTGGTTTTGTATTGATTCTCGGTTCAAAGGGAAAACACCACAAAGGTTTGTGGCGTTGTTTACTTTCGGGTCAGCCACAACCCAAGAGGATGTTTGGTTTTGACTCCCGGTCCGACCACACCCAAAAAGGTGTTGTTTTTGGTTCGGTTTGTTAATAAACACCAAAGTGGTGTCGTGATTTTTTTTATTAGTACCTGAAATAGAGTCTTGTGATTGTAAATGTATATGTTTGTCTGTTTTTCGGTTTTGAATCACAAGAAACGCCAAAGGTGCGTTTGTTTTTTTATTGCTAGTGGGCCAAGCCCATTAATACAACTTGGGTGTGTTTGATATTAGCGGTCTGAGCCCAACATAAGTATATTAATAGGCTGTGATTTATTTTTCGCAAAATTTATTTTATTTAATATGTGTTAATACTTTACGTTTATGTTCATTGGTACGTTTCGGAGACTTCGGGATTATTACTTTGGTATTGGACTACATAAATACTTAACGTATTAAGACATTGGATTAAGACTCGAACTAATTGGACATACTATTTGGACTTATACCGGACTAAAAATAAGAGACACATTAGACTTGAATTGGAAAAATTAGACTTTTATATTGGACATATATTTCGATTTACATTTGGACTTATCGAACTTAAAACGGAATTGACACATATGACTCGTAATGAACTTACTATGTTGGAAAAATGAATATTGGACTATTATCGGGCCAAAAATCCCGATACCAATAAATGAAATTTAAAACTCCTAAGACTAGTTTATTAGTTAAACTTAGAAAATCGGAATATTATTGGATTGGAAAATATTGTCGGAAAGTGTTTATTTGAAAATTGATTTTTATTAAAGTCTATGACTTTGGAAAGCATTGAATAAACAAAAGGGTCATGCCGAAAATTTTATAAAATTTCTAAACTTATAATTTTATCTCCAAAAATTCTTTTATTATGAAATCCAATCTAGTTGTAAAACTTTTATAGTTTGAATTATATATTCAAACTTATCTTTATTTTTAAAACATTTATGCTTTATACAAACTATTTGGGATTATACGGTAAATACCGAAACTGGCCAATTGACTTGCTTTCTTGACATATTTTCTTCTCATTCTTCTCGAGTTGAGTTCTCGTCAATACTTTTTTGACATTACGTCTTGTCTATTCTTTTACTTTATAATATATATATATATATATATATATATATATA